>JARYGA010020683.1:0-30407 GCA_030545235.1 Helianthus tuberosus
CCGCGTTCCCGATTCTCGGATAACACGTATAATGAATTTCTACCCATAATCCGGGTATCACTTCGAAGTTATTAATTATGCAACCTTCCCGGTTTGCATTAAAACTTTAATTCGACCCATTCGGCCTTCTTAGCGACGTCCATCGCTTTTATACAACTAAAGTTTCATTACTTTAGTTATTTTGACCCGTTTGGTTTTCTTAGCGAAATCTATCGCTTTATACTACCAAACCTTTGTTATCCTAGTCATTTTGACATGTTTGAATATTATAGTGAAATCCATCACTTTCACATTTAAACTTATAGCTAGACTCTTATTCTTCCATTCGGTTTATTCGCACGGAATCCACCGTTTAAGAATCAACCGAACTTCATGACATATCATTTAGCATTCAATATTTATAAACACAAATACTAACGGAAATATACAAAGCATGTAGCTGCGTACCTTTAAAACTTTCCCTTTAAGCGGTTATCCATTCCGTCTTGACCACTCAAAGATTCGCCCAATTTGACTATAGAGTTCAATTTGAATTTATCATTTAAAACTCATTTTACAATATTTTACACGCAATGCTTCTAGCTAGTCAATTAAGCGGACCTTTCATATTTTTTCAATATTTGAAAATCACTTAGACATTTTGTCGAACATCTTATAGGCGAGATTATTTTACAAACATTATCAAGTTCATGATTATTTATTTAACCATGTTTAAACATCATTTTCAAACACAGATGTCTAGTATGCATAAACAACACCTAGACTTGCATCATAACAATCAAGTAACACCAATTTATCACTATAATTCAAGTGTTCATGATTTCATTACAAAACCCATTAAGCACATATATGGTTAATCATTCAATCACTAGGTTATGACACATAATCACTAAATTCTTATCTAGGGTTTGTTCAATCATCTCAATTTTGCTATAACATCAAACATTCACTCTAGAATTACATCTATGAGTGTTCATCACTAATCATATCATCACCAAATATCAAAATTAGACATACCTTGTGATCTCCTAACTTGGGTGATCAAGAGTTTAGCTTGGAATTGATTTCTAATCCTTTTCCTTTATTTGATTTTGAGAGATTTTGGTGAAGTTAGGGTTTTGAAGATGAGCTCTCTTGGCTCTTTGGTTTTAGTCGATCAGAAACACACACAAATGAGTGTTTTTGTGTCTAATTGTTATTTTATTAAATCAGTTTCAACGAATGCCCCTTTTAGTCCCTCTACTTTTAAGATTTGTAAAATGGGTTAGAATCCCTTGATTCTTCATCATTCCATAACATATAATTTACTAGGTTAAATATTCCTAGTTTTATTTTTGCAAAGTTATTAGCAATACTACTAATTATACATATATACAAATATATATAATTTAATATTTTTGGGGTGTTACAAGGGGGATTGGAGGTCTCCCTGCAAGTGAAGATCGACAATGGTTTAGAGAAGATGATGGATTAGGGTTTGAGGGAAGATGATGTCTGAGCTTTTATATGGTCAAAAGGGGATTATTTAATTTTATAATTTTAATTGATAATGTGTTATAATAAAATTATAATGACCATTTTTCCCATGAGGTAAAGGACAAAATACCATGATTTAATTTGAGAAATATGAGCTAATTTCATTTTTAGACCAAAATAGCAAAAAAAAAAATGAAACCATAGGGACCCAGATGCAAAAGGTTTCAAATTTGGACTAAAGTGGAAAAAGTGACCAAACCTCAAGGACCAAAATGTCAGTTTACTCTTTTTTTAAAGTTTCAAACATGTTAATCTTGCTTTATCTTTGGAACATCTTCAAGTTGCCATTAAATCCATATGTTGGATAGGTTTAGATTTGTAACATCCGTCGAAATCGGGTTTCCGAAACCCGACCCGAATTGTAAAACCGAACCCTCTTTGAACTATATAAAACTAAAATTTTAATAATTTTTGTAATTTAATTTTCGTCACGTCACGTAACGCATTCGACTAAAAACCAGAATAAAAACGTTAATTATATAAGACATTTCAGTTAGCTCAGTTAGCTCAGTTAGTTGTATAATAAGGAAGCATTAACGTGGTTAACTAAGTTAGTTAATAAAGGTTATAAGTGTTGGGGTTGTATTGTAATTAATGGGAACTATAAATTGAAGCAACTCAATGAACTAAGTTAATTAGTTAGTTAGTTAGTTAGTTAAATTTATAACAGAAATACTCTAACTACGCTAGTGTTATAAGTTAATCAAGTTAAATAATTAAATAAGGAACCTTTTAACAAAGTTAACCTTGTTAGCTGTTAACTACAAGGGGCCTTAGAGTCAATAGCCGAAACTTTAAAGTAATAATGCTTTAACTAGGTTAGTTATAAGTTAAACCAAGTTAGTGATGTTTTGTGAAATAAGGGGACTGAACTGTCATTTATTGGAAGTGTTTTAACTGAAAAGAAATAAATATAAAAGGCACAGGGACTGAACTGTCATTTATTTAAAAGTGTTTAATGAAAAGAAATAAATAAATAGGAAAACAACGCCACAGCCGAGACTCAAACCTAATACTAGGAGTTTAACAAACGCAACCTAACCCGCTGAGCTACACAACTTATTGTAGAAGAATAACGAACTATCTTTTGTGGAGTTGAACTCGGGTACACCCCACTCAACAAACGCGCTATCAACCATCTGAACTGCATGAAATTGGTTATTATCCTCAACGCGCTTATATTATCACATTAACTGGAACTTGGATTTTCTCTATTTCTTCATCGTAGAAGAAGCTGAAACACATGTCTATAACTTTCCCCAAAACCCAAAACGTTTTATCCCTTAAGTGACCTAATAAACACATACTTTTATGATAATTAAATTGTAATTATGTGCATTAACATAACCAAGGTACAATCGAAATTTTAATCACTCACAAACTTGATGAGAATAACCATCCTTTTAGTCACCATTAAACTACATGAACTCACTTTTGGGATTTCTTTGGTTACATAAAATTGGTTGACCAAACTTTACCCTACGAATCCTCTTATGACTCCAAGTGAAACCCCACTGGAATCGTCCCATTTCATCCACTACATCAAGTGATGATATCTCCTTCAATTCTCCTCCTTTTTTAAGACCCTTAATTTATTTATCGAAAATTCATATAAGTTTCGCATTTAAATGTGTATGTACAAATACACATACATTTGAAAATACGAGTATCATTAAACATCCTGAAGTTAAAACATTTCAACATAATATCGTCGTTTAATCGTGTAACAATGAAACGTAATGCGGAAGCTTAAATTTGATCGTGTTCTGTTCTTTATTGAGCTTGATCGTCTTCCGGCTCTTCAAGGTATACCTACATTTCATAAATCATGAAATGTGTTAGTTATGAGAGGTTTATAACGTGTCCAAACGAGTCCGTAAGATAAAACAAGCAAAACAACAATTTTCGCCAGCTTTATAGCCTGTCGCGGGCCGCGACAGGATTTGTTGAAGCTATCGCGGGGCGCGAAGGCCTATGGCGGGGCACGACAGAAAAGTGTAATACCCGTTGTGGGGTGTGGCGGCCCATTTTTCACACAAAGTTTGTTAGCTGGAGTTGCATATTCCCAACATTGCCATTTTTCACTTAAATGGTCATAACTTCCTCAATTTTTATCCGTTTTACTTCAAATTTGTTTCTAAATGACCGTAAAACCATGGCCTACATATTTAGCCCAGAATATTTAACCCGGATTCATAACTTTTATGAATTACGCAGTCATTACTCAATTTATGCGCATAATTCATTTTGACCCGTTAAGGGAATTTTAGCACTTAAGCTTAAACCTTACTCCTTCTTTCTTACCTCCTATTTCCACACTAAGACTTCTTTTATTTTCCACCACAACAATAATTGTGGTGGATTTCTTATGGTAAAAATCATATTTTCCAAATTTTACCCTTCGGTTTTGTAATTTACGAAAAAGACTCATTACGATGCATTAGGCCAAAAAGGCTAATACCTTTCACTTTCACACTTATCCACATGATTTACTCAATCATAAAACTTATTTTCAAATTACCCTTAAGGGTCGTTTGCCTGGTTATTCATTCAAGGGCATTTTGGTCAACTTTAGCCCCTTCTTTTAGGATGAAGGATTTTCAATAACATGTTTGACCAATATCACACATTTTAGCTATTATCTTATTTAAAATCATTATGTTTCTAAGAACGCAATGACTACAATTTAAATTATTAGGTTTAGCTATTAAGGTAACCCAATGTTCATTCTTGACTTCGTTTAACTCTCATCGAACCTTAAGTTCTCAATGAGAGTTTGACCCATTACACATACCTGGCTCGGGTCAAAGCATTGACCCGTTTTAATACCTTGCCTTAATAAATTGCCATCTTATAGCAACACAATTTCCATACACTATTCACCCCTGTGAGTATAAGACTCGACAAATAATCATTAGTCGTTACCATTTGACCCGTTTGGTCTAAACGATCAAACATTTTGTATTTATAACAAAATGGTATTTATTTACCATTTCAATCATTTGACCCATTACGGATTTTCACCATAAGGTCATATTTCTTAAATCCTTTTCTTACGCATTAACCCATCATGGCTTACGCCATAGGGTGTCATTTAAACTTCAACTTTTATTCATCTACACGTGACTAAGTTACCGTTTACCCTTATTATTCATTATGGCTTTCACCATAAGGTAACCATTCAAAAACTCAGTATATGTTCATCATTTCATGACCGAATTACGCTATACCCCTTTTTACCATCAAATATGATTTTTCATCATTTTCGCTTGTTCCGACCCATATCACTTCGCGTCGGAACATTATATTTCAAATATTAATTTATCGTATTCATAACCGATACAATACATATATATTCTACAAGAAGGGTGTATGCTTTACTTACCTTGTATCCAAATATGCTTTTCCTACATACTTGATCCGTTTGACCCGCTTCTTTCCCAAGCTTCCACCTAGCTTGTCAAGCATTAAACTATCATTTATCATTCGCAAGATGGTTAGATTAGTCATCATTTATTACAGCTATTCCATCTTACGAAGTTTATATCAAAATTGTCATTCGATCTTATTATAGGTCAGTTTGACTTTTAAAAGTCAACTGCCTATAAACACATACTAACCCACAAATAAGTTCAATAACTCATTTTTGTATTTCGTTAATTACTCGGTAGGCACTATTCTTAGGCCACCATTATAACCACGTTCCCTAACTAAGTTCACGCAATTGATAACATCAATTTAACATAATTTCAATCATTATATGCTATTCTATCAATCTCATACAAAACTAGGAATCGTTTCATCTTCATGAAATAACCCATTGCTTCACATGTATGAAATTTAACCGTTTATCAAACTTAGCCAAAAGCTTAATGTATTCATATACACATTCATGATTTCAAACAATCCATGAACATACATATAACACCAATTTCATCACATCATACAAAACCCATTATGTGGCAACTATGAACATATACCCGAATTCATAGATTATTCAAACATCTTCTTATGAATATCATGTATGATGATTCTAAACATAATTATATCATCAATTTCATCATATTATTAAAACCCACTTATCTAAGTGTGGTAAATCATCTAAACACTCAAATCATAGCAATACATGTATATTTTCACTTAGGGTTTCGTTCCTAAGCAAGTATATACCTCATCTCTTACTTCAATTTCCGATATTCATACATGGATTGAAATCCATGTAAACTACCAACTTTCATAACATCACCAAATTAAGATTTTTGATATACCTTATGATCCCCTAGTTAGGGTGATCGCTAATTCATGTTCATTCATGAATTTGAGCTTCAATTCGCCCTTCAATTTGATGCTATTGGATGCACTAGGGTTACACCCTTTTTTCCACCTCCTGATGATCAACCTACTACACACACTATGTGTGTGTAGTGTTTTAATTCATGTGTTTTAAAAACTAAAGTTTTCTTTTTGGCAAGCTTGGTCCCTCAAGTCTAGTTTTGACTAAATAAGGCTACAACTCTTTGTTTATCACTTATTTACGTATTACTAACTAGGTTAATTTGTTTCTAGTTATTTTGTTTACGGGTTAACTTTTACAATTAACGGTATTTTACCCATTCCTTTATATTAACCGGGTTTAAATTACCAAACCCGTTTTTTGGGGTGTTACACCTTTTCAGGGGATTCCAAAAGCCTGATATTATTTATTTCTCATCCTCTACAAAAGTCTTCTATCAATTTCAGTAATAGAAGGTTGAATTATTCGAATTTAATTATAGTGGAAATTAGGGTTCTTCGTTCATACAATTTGAAGCTTGTAGGTTTAGACTTGCGTTTTGTTGAAATTGAAAGTAGAGTATTTTTATATATCATATTAGTATATTCTGTGGAAATTTTGGTTATTTTTAGATATATTATGGATTTTTGATCAATTATTCATGTTTTAATTAATTGCTAAATCAAATAAAAATACAAAGTAATCATAAGTAAATTCCTCAAATATTTTTACTAATTATTTCATGTTATATGAACATTATAAAATTTTTAGGGAATTTTTCCATAACATTTGGGAATTTATAGATTTAATTTGGGTTATTGCATTTATATATATATATATAGGGTAGGGTTCTAGAGTGAACACAAGGTTGAGAGTGAACCGTGTGAACTAATCTGGGCCATTGGATTACACCATCTAGAGATTTTTATATAATGACAAGATTGTAATTATAATTTTGTAACTTCCCTTTAAAATAATTGATAAAAGGGTATTTGTGTCTTTTGTAAATTGCATTTATTAAACAATAAAATCAAAATCGCTAAAAACTCGCTAGTTTCCGTACATACAAGATACACAGCTGTTAGTGTATACACATGTGTACAGTCTCGCTAGTATCACTTTATACAAGATACACAGACGTTAGTTTATACACATGTGTACAGTCTCGCTAACTATCAGTTTATACAAGATATACAACTGTTAGTTTATACACATGTGTACAGTCTTTTATACATCTGTGTATTATATTTAGAAATTGTTACATATGTGTATATTAACAAGATATAGTATATTATGCATGCACACGAATAGATTCATATAAAAAATATGAAATTAATGAAAACGAAACATATCACGTGTATGCAAAAATAAATAACTTCATCACATATTCAAAAAATAATTACAATTTCAATCTCAGAGAAATTTTTCAATATTTATTGAAAATTATAAAAAGTTAAAAACAATATATTATGATATCTATATATATGGATAATAAAAGAAAAAATAAATTAAAGTTAAACTTAAACCAAAATCTATTGATAAAAAATTATGGAGAAATAACTAAACATGAGAGAGAGGGGGAGAGTTAAGAGAGGAGAAAATTAAGGAATTGTAATTAAACATACTTGACTAATGTCAATATTACCCTTTTAATCTAAAAACTTGATCAAGGGTTAAGATTAGTTCACTCAGTTCACTCTCAAGAAGTTGTTCACTCTTGAACCTAATCCTATATATATATATATATATATATATATATATATATATATATATATATATATATAGGGTAAGGTTCATGCGAGAACCACCCTTATTGCGAGAACCGCGAGAACCAATGTGAACACAAAATAAAATCTAAAAAAAATCAAAAAAGCACTCAAAAATTTTTTTTATTTTTTTTTAATATTTTTTTAATAAAAATCGCTATATTTCGTTACCAAAAAAAAAAAAAAAAAAACTTTTTTTTTTCGAGTAACAGTTATCCATGCACATGTGCATATGTATCATTACTTCAACAAATTCAGTAATACGTTATTAGGAATAGACAATTGAACTTTAATTTACAATACCATTAGTAATACACTACTTTTTACATTACCAATATTCAAAATGCACATGTGCATAATTAGGTATAACCATGATATAACGTGTTTTGTTACAAAAAGTTTGTGATTTTGAATGGAGAAGTAGGCTCATATACATGTTTTTTGGTTAGTTATATCTAGTTGTTGATGGTTTCGTTATAGTTGTCAATTTTTTATGTAATATGTTGATTGGATGGTATAAATGGTGTTTACATACATGTATTAAAGTGAAAATATTGTTAATGGTATTGTATTATGGATGGTAGGAGGTAATGGTATTGTATTATGGATGGTAGAAGGTAATGGTAGTGTATTATGGATGGTATGATAGATGAAAAAGGAAAGTGTATTCAAAGTGGTGTACCAAAACACCTTATTTAATGTTGATACATATAAAATGCACATGTGCATTTCTAATATTGGTAATGTAAAAAGTAGTGTATTACATATGGTAGTGTAAATAAAGTGCAATTGTCTAATATGTGTAATGAATTACGGAATTTGTCAAAGAAATGACAAAAATGCACATGTGCATGCTTGTGTGTTATGGATGGAATGATAGATGAAAGAGAAAGTAGTGTACCAAAACACCTTATTTCCTGTTAATACATATAAATGCACATGTGCATTTCTAACATTGTTAACGTAAAAAGTAGTGTATTACACGTGGTAGTGTAAATGAAAGTGCAATTGACTATTATTTGTAATGAATTACGGAATTTGACAAAGAAACGATACATATGCACATGTGCATGGATAACTGTTACTCGAAATTTTTTTTTTTTTTTTTTGAATTTTTTTTTTAATTTTTTTATTAACAAAATATTGCGATTTTTTCAAAAAAAATAGTAAAAAAATAAAAAAAAAAAATTTTTGGGTGGTTTTTAGATTTTTTTAGGAATTACTGTTTGTGTTCACACTGGTTCTCGCGGTTCTCGCAATAAGGGGTGGTTCCTAACTGATCTTTGTCCTATATATATATATATATATATATATATATATATAGGGTGGGGTTCTAGAGTGAACGCTAGTGTATTTGCGAACTGAGTGAACAAATCTTGGCCATTGATTTACACACGTGGATGGCTAGGATTTCATCATCAAATCATAAAATACACTAGTGTATTTCATCATCAAATCCTTGCCATTGATCTACACACATGTATGGCCAGGATTAGTTCGCTCAGTTCGCAAACTATACTAGTGTTCACTCTGGAACCTAATCCTATATATATAGGGTTAATTACAACGTTAGTCCCTGTGGTTTATGGAATATAACAACCTTAGGTATTGATAGCTTAAACTAACAATCTAAGGTTTTAACTTTTGATTTTGTAACATCCTAGGGTCTTAAGGCTAACGTGTGTTAAATACTAACTGAAAACTTAGGGTATCTTTGTCAATTAAGAACTAAGTACCCAATCTTGTTACTTCGGAGAACCCACAGGGACTAACCCCGCGACTAACTTTGATAGTATTTAAAACACAAATTTTATTTTTTTCTCATTTTCTTTAACTAAGTTTTTTTTACTATGTAACTAAAAAATAAAAAATGAGGACAAACCAAAGCACGTTAATTTATAAAATCCAAAATGGTCAATATGAGTTATAAAAAAAGTTCTTGAAACCATGGAATAAGTCACCTTTCATTCTAAGGCTTTTTACAAATAATTCAATTTAGTAAAAAAAAATTAAAGTTTATATCAATCAAGAACTAAATTCAACTTTATTAAAAAAGCTGCACATGGTTGGTCAATATGAAGTATAACTTGAAGGTGGATGTAATACCCAAAAGTTTGAAAACCCTAAATTAATAAATATCTTTTTAATTATGTCGGTTTTAAGAGGAGTTACACATTTTATAATCGATTAGATGATTATGGTTTCTAATCAAACATTTATTGATTAATTATTACCCAATAATGTTGTGTTTTTTTATTTATTTCTATAACAAATAAAAATAATACTATCCGAATAAAAGTTTAATTACAAGTCTTGATTTTCATGTTAAATAAAATATAATATTTTTTTATTAAACAAACATACATATGCATGCATTTCTACGTTAGAAAGAAAAAAAGAGATTTGTTATATAAATATATCTAACAACGGAAATAGATTGCCATAAACTTGACTTTCAAAGTTCTGATATCGTTTCTATCCGTTTAGCCACAAATCTTTCAGTTCAACTTCATCCATATCATTCAAACTTGATTGAAAATTTTAACTAACCGACCGATACGTGGGTGATGACGGGGGTAGCTCAAGCCTCAATAATGTGACTAAAACACATAACAACTTAAAAGGTTAAACGGTTAAAAGGTTCAAAACCCGCGAGTTATAGTGAGCAGCAAAAAGAACAAGCACAGTAATCGGTCAGATCACTGATGACCCACCAACTCTTCTCTCAGCCGCAAAAGTGGCATGTGCAAAAGAGAACACGCTTTTACCCGCAGGTCCGAAGCCTTCAACCCCTAAATGGGTAAGCCGCCTACTGCAGCTGAGGTTCACTAGTCAAAGGTTTCCACTTTGGGAAGAAGTTTTCTCTATAAATGACGAGATTGATGAAGAAGAGATTGAGGAGGAGCAGTTGGATGAGAGTGATGAGTTATGGGTTCGAGAGACGCTGGAACTAAATGAGGTTACCAATAAGAGTACTCCTGTAGACATTCCACCGCCTTTGGAACTTAAGGTTCTTCCATCACATCTTGAGTACGTATTCCTAGGAGAAAAGCCGAACATGCCTGTCATCATATCTTCGAAGTTGACAGAGGATGAGAAAGTGATGTTGATTGAGGTGCTGAGGAAGCATAGAGAGGCGATTTCATGGAGGTTATCTGATATTAAGGGCATTAGCCCTACTTTTTGCACGCATCGTATTCTGATGGAGGAGGTTTACAAGCCGGTGGTGCAGCCGCAACGACGTCTCAACCTGAATATGCAGGAGGTAGTTAAAAAGGAAGTTATGAAGTTGTTGGAGTCTAGTTTGATATATCCTATTTCCGATTCAGCTTGGGTGGGTCCTACTCAGGTCGTCCCGAAGAAAGGGGGGATGACAGTCGTTCTAAATGAGAAAAATGAGCTTATACCTTCACGTACAGTCACGGGTTGGCGCGTGTGCATTGACTATCGAAAGTTGAATGACGCCACTCATAAGGATCATTTTCCGCTCCCATTTATTGATCAGATGCTTGAGCGGCTCGCGGGTCAGCAGTTCTATTGCTTTCTCGACAGGTTTTCGGGTTATTTTCAGATCCCCATTGCACCGGAGGATCAGGAAAAGACTACCTTTACATGTCCATACGGCACATATGCATATCGACGCATTCCTTTTGGTCTATGTAACGCTCCAGCTATATTCCAGCGATGTATGATTGCGATTTTTCAGGATATGGTGGAAAGTTCGATGGAGGTGTTTTTGGACGACTTCTCAGTGTACGGTAATTCTTTCGATCATTGTTTAGTTAATCTCGAGAAGATGTTGAGAAGATGTGTTGAAATGAAGCTTATGTTGAATTGCGAAAAATGTCACTTCATAGTGACTGAAGGTATTGTGTTGGGACATAAGATTTCGAGAGCTGGTAGTGAAGTTGATAGAGCGAAGATAGATACGATCAGTCGGCTTCCTCCGCCGACTAGTGTTATGTCGATTCGTAGTTTTCTCGGTCGTGCGGGTTTTTATAGGCGCTTTATTAAAGACTTTTCTAAAATCACTCGCCCCATGACTCGATTGTTAGAGAAGGATGTTCCGTTTGTCTTTGACAAGGAATGTTTTAAAGCGTTTGAGTTTCTGAAAGAGAAGCCAGTTAGTGCACCTATTCTTGTGTCACCCGACTGGAGCTTGCCATTCGAGCTCATGTGCGATGCCAGTGATTATGCAGTCGGTGCGGTGTTAGGGCAGAAACGGGAGAATCATTTTCACCCGATTTACTACGCGAGTAAAACATTGAATAACGCCCAAGAAAAATACACCACTACGGAAAAGGAACTACTAGCAGTCGTCTTTGCATTTGACAAGTGCCGTTTTTACCTTGTTCTTTCGAAAACCGTTGTGTTTACTGACCACTCAGCTTTGCGTTACCTGTTTCAGAAGAAAGACACTAAGCCGAGTCTGATTAGATGGATTCTACTTCTTTTTGAATTTGATATAGAAATTAAGGATAAAAAGGGAGCAGACAACGTTGCAGCTGACCATCTCTCGCGGTTAGAGGATCCTAGCAGGGAAGAGATTCGTCAGGAGGCGATAGGAGACAGATTCCCTCACGAATCTATTGATTTTGTTGCAGCAGAACATGAGGGTTTGCCGTGGTTTAGTGATCTAGCTAACTACCTTGCAAACAGATTTGTGATGGACGGGATGAGTTATCAGCAAAAGAAGAAGTTATTGAACGATGCACGAAGATATATATGGGATGACCCCTACTTTTTCAAGATAGGAGGCGATCAGATTTTGAGAAGATGTGTGAGTAGAAAAGATGGTTTAGATATTATTCGGCATGTTCATGAGGGTTTTACAGGAGGTCACCATGGTCCGCATGTGACCGGTCAGAAGGTTTTCGATTGTGGGTTTTATTGGTCGTCTGGAGTTACATATGCAGTTGATTTTGTGAGAAAGTGTGATCGTTGCCAGCGAACCGGCAACATCTCATCCAAGGATGAGATGCCCCAGAACCCTATTCAAGTGTTAGAAGTCTTCGATGTATGGGGCATTGATTTCATGGGACCATTTCCATCTTCGAGTGGGAATCGGTACATCCTCGTTGCTATTGATTACGTTTCGAAGTGGGTAGAAGCTCAAGCTTTGCTACAAACGATGCACGAGTGGTGGTGAGATTTTTGAAGAAGTTGTTTACGCGATTCGGTACTCCTAAGGCGATTATCAGTGACCGCGAGACGCATTTTTGTAATTCCGTAATGATAAAGGCATTGGAGCGATATGGTGTTACGCACCACTTGTCTACAGCATATCATCCACAAACAAGCGGTCAAGTCAAAAACGCGAATAGAGGAGTGAAGAGGATCTTGGAAAAGACGGTGGGAAAAAGCCAAAAGGATTGGTCGGATAAGTTAGATGATGCATTGTGGGCATTTCGTACCGCCTACAAAACGCTGTTAGGTACGACTCCTTTTATGATAGTGTATGGAAAAGTGTGCCATTTGCCGATAGAATTAGAGCATCGGGCTCATTGGGCACTTAAAACCGTGAATTTAGATCTAACCGAAGCCGCTAGAAAAAGATTTTTTTCAAATTCATGAATTGGAAGCTCTTCGTGATGCCGCAAATGACCGTTCATGGAGTATCAAAGAAAAGTCATAGGCATTGCACGATAGGAAGTCGCGGAAGTTGAAGGAATTTCGAGTTGGGGATAAAGTGCTTTTGTTTAATTCAAGATTAAAATTGATTGCCGGAAAATTGAAGTCAAGATGGTCCAGGCCGTATGTCGTGAAGGAGGTCTTCCCGTACGGTACCGTGGAGTTGTTTAACGATGATACTAAGAGCTCGTGGAAGGTTAATGGACATCGATTGAAACACTACCTAGGAGGTCCCATCGGCACCCCGAGGAGGAAGAAATTCCTCTTGCGGACCCGCCTAGCACCGCCGCATAGGTTCTTGAGTGAAAACTCAAGTGTAGAGTTTTGTACATTGAGTCGTTTTCGCGTCGTGTCATTAGCTTAGTTATTTTTCTTTTTATTGCGTCGTTTTGTTATTTTCGTATTTTTTTGCGTCCGTGGTTGTGTCGTGAAGTATTTGCAGGTTTACATCACCTTACCGTACGCGAGATCGACAAGGGAATAGCTTCTCAGGTATGTATTCAAGTTTAAATAGAAAAACGAGCATTGGGGGTATTCTGGGGAATAATAAAAATATTTTTTGAGCCAAACTGCAGTCTGCAGACTGCACTGCACGTTTCTGTAAAATAAAATAAAATAATTATTTTTGAAGTTTTTTTCTTTTTATCATATTAATTATTAAAATGGGCTAGAGTGAAGTGACAAAGAAAACAAATAGGTGTGCGGTAATTTTAGTCTAGTCCCTAGACCTAGGTAACCTATAATATTCGTCTTCTTCCTCTTATATCTTCACAATTGCCTCTGTAAAAGGGTCTACATATTCCCACACCCAACTCCCTATTTCCACACCCTTCTAGACGCCTCGTATAGGCCTATACGAGGCGTCTAGGGTTACTTTTCCCGACCAACCTCTGAACCTCGTACAACGTCACATCAGTTCCATCAGACGGGGAGTCTAGGCCTGTACGAGGGAGCAATACGAGGGTACTAAGATGCCTCGTATAGGCCTATACGAGGCGTCTTAGTGACTGATTTGACTATGTGTCTGGCATGTGACATAAAGCAATATGGGGCGTCTAGAGCTATACGAGGCGTCTATATTTCATATAAAGTGCAACATACAGTGCATTGTTGGTCCACCCGAGCATTCAACATTCATTTCATTATGTTTCTTCTACTGTTTCTTAGAAATAAACTCTTGTTGTTTGCATTTGTGTTCTTATCATCCCGAAGTGTTGAAAAGTCATCATACTGGGACGGCAACTATGTCTTCGAGCAGTATTCTAGCAACAACTGGGTACTCGAAAGCGTTTCGGTAACAGTTATTAGCTTAAATGTTTTAATTACTTGTTGCTTTAGTTTATTATTTACTAATGATGATACAGTCGTCTATTTTGGAGGAGTCTGGCATTCCCGATTCTAACGAGCAAGAGGAGGTTGTGTCTAGTATACAAGGAAAACAAAACAGACCATTTCTAGATTTGAACACGCATCCCCCTGTTGATGAAACATCCGCTGTAGATGACTCATACCATGCTGGTCAACCAATTTATCCGACGCAACAAGGGTATCCGGATTATAGATAAGGGTGTGAATATTCTTACGGAGGAGACGGTGGATACGGAGGATACGGTGAATACAGAGTAGACCGTGGATACGGAGGAGACGGTGGATACGGAGGAGACTATGGATACGGAGGAGACGGTGGATACAGAGGAGACAGTGGATATGATGGATACGGTGTATACGGTGGATACGGAGGAGACGGTGGTCATCAGCAATTCATTTCCCCGGGCGGTCCTTACGTTCATCAAAACAATCCGGACGTTGGAGGATATGGTGGTTATGGTGGATATGGTAGATATGGTGGTGAGGCACCCCCCATCCTGGACAATCCGTACTTAAAAAAGCAGGTATCAATTTTATTATTATTATTACTACTACTACTACTATTATTATTATTATTACTATTCTTATTATTATTATTATTATTACTATTATTATTATTACTATTATTATTATTACTATTATTACTATTATTATTATTATTAATATTATTATTATTAATATTGTTATTATTGTCGATGTTACAGGTTTTTAACTCTTTAGATGAACTAAAGAAACGGACACAAGAAATAGCAAACGCGGATGGTTTCGTTATTGTCACCCGTCGATCAAAGAAAATCGGGGGAAGAACCGGGAGGGTATGGCTTGAATGTGACCGTGGTGGTGAGCACCACACTACAGCAACACTTAGAAAAGTCAGAAGCAAAAAAACCGGTTGCCCGTTTTACCTGCTGGCTGTGCGAAACCACCCGTATGAAACCTGGGAGATAAAAGATGGAAAAATTGAACATAACCACGAACTTTGTGAGGACCTGTCGGCCCACGCGTTTGTGCGAAGGTTTACTCCAAGCGAAAAGAAACTGATCGAGCAGCTGACAGCTCAAAACATGGAGCCGCGCAAAATATTTCAAACGATAAGGAAGCAGGACCCCGACAAGTTTCATGTTCAGAAAGACGTTCAAAACGTTGTGGCGAAGATTAGAGCCGAACAAAGACAAGGATTGACGCCCATGCAGTCACTAGAAAATGTGCTGATAAACAACGACTTTATTTACGAGACACGGGAGGAAGAGTTTTCGAGACTGCATCGAAAAAAGAATGAACCACCACAAACACCCGCTGTTTCAACACCTACATGGAAAAGTATCCCATACAGTCCTTGACTTGTTGAGTGGAGAGGCACTTAGGAAGCTAGATGTCTTGGAGTGCTATCATTCATCATGTGGTTGCCAAATGTGGTACAATTGTGGGTTGCCCTGTGCTTGTAGGCTAGAAAAGTACATGCGTGCAGGTAATAATTGTTAAACGTACAACACTTGTGTGATATATTTCCGTTAATCATGTGACTTAAACAATGTTGTTTTTAACCGTGCAGAGCGTTCGATTCAACTTGAAGACATAGACGTCTTCTGGCGGAAGCTTAACTTCCAAAGTTGTAAATTGATAGACGATGACGTTGACGTGGTTGAAGAGCTAAATATTGTTAGACAACAATTAGAGCCGCACCCCCCAGCTCAGTAAAAAAGCCTGATGTCAAAGATTAAAGCGGTGTTGACTCCAAAGAAATAGAAACCACCGGTTGTCCAACAAAATACTCATGGCCGACCAACAACAAAGCAGGTATAATAAAGGTTGGACGAGGCCTCTTGTATAGATGAAGAATTGAGGAGAAGCTCCTTCGGTGATGCAAACACGGCTTTGAAGGTTTCCAACAAAGTAAGTACGATAACCCTCGCCACAGCTCATACGTTCCGTCACAGGCCTCTCAACAGTCGGTTATAAGGTCCCAAAAACCCGAAGCGATCCTAAGCCGTTCAAAGAGTTCTAAGAAGAAAGAGACACGAGATGATCACGGTTTTCCTTTAATCATTGGGGACGAGAACGTGGGAATCATCAAACAGTTTAAGTCTGCCATTCCGCCAGTGTTTCATCCACACATCTCGTGCATACGAGATGTGATGCCGGACGATCATTGTGGGTTTCAGTCTGTGGCTATGGGCTTAGGTATGGATTAGAGTTCATGGGGGCTCATTCGAAGGGACCTTGTCCAAGAAATGGATCAGAATGAATCGATCTGGTTCCCAATATTTGAAGCATGGGATGAAGGTTATTTTTACACGCATCGTTAGGGCCTAATTTGGGATTCAGTGTCCCGTTGTCCCCCGGATCACTGGATGGACTTCCCCTTAGCAGGTCTTCTTATTGCACAAACGTACGGTATCGGGGTGCACCTGTTAACGACAACCATGGGTGCGAGTTCCACTTTCTTCCCGATACTAAGTCCTCCGGCTAATCAACAACCATTATTCATAACACTTGTACATGTTAACGACAACCACTTCATACATGTTAAGATGGAAGGGGATTATCCAATGCCACCAACACACAGGCTATGGTTGAACCACCGAAGACCCCATACAGAACAATGGGAAGATATGTACTTGCCACGTCTAGAATGGTATACATCGATAATGAATCCTCCACTAAGATCAAACCCCAGTCTTAATTTCATCGACAGTGATACGGAAGAATGATTTTTGTAATTAATAGTATTTTTTGTATCGATAATTATTCTTATTGTAATTAATAAGATTTTTTGTATTAATTTATATAAATTTTTTATAATTACAATTGCATAAAACAATTTAATAACATTTTTATAAAAATTTCTATCATTTTTTTTATAATTAGAATTGATTAAAACAGTTTAATAATATTTTTGCTCATATTTTTATCATTTTTTTATAATTACAAAAAAAAATTACAAATATACGCCTCGTATTGACCTAGACGGGTCGTCTATGGGTGGTCAAAAGACCATTTTGCCCCTGATATGCCCTCAGTCTAGGCTTAAACGAGGGGCTAAAAGGTCATTTCACAAAATCTAGACGTCTCGTATAGAGCTAGACGAGTCGTCTATTTTGAGTGGCATTTTGGGTTTTGAATTTTTAAAAAAGATTTGTACATTTACCATACTACCCCTGAGAACCCCCAGTATAGGTCTCAACCAGGGGTTAAAAAGTAAATTTAACAAATATGGACGCCTCTTATAGAGCTAGACGAGTCGTCTTATTTGGGCGGCAAGATTTCTTTTTTTAAATTAGAATTTTGAAAATATTTTGGATAATTACCATTAAACCCCTGAGAAGCCCCCAGTATAGGCCTTAATCAGGGGCATAAAGGTAATTTAGAAAACTAGACAACACGTATAGGTCTATACACGCCATATATGGTGGGCGGCAACTGTTGGGGTTTTTTTAATTATTAAAAAAGTATATATTAAATTACCATTTTAGCCCTGTAAAGCCCCCAGTATAGGCTTTAGTCAGGGGTAAAATGGTAATTAACCATTCCAGAAATATCTTTTTGGATTGGTTCATTACCATTTTACCCCTGATTAAGGCCTATTCTGGGGGCCGTACAAGGGTGAAATGGTAATTATACAAAAAGGTAAGACGGGTCGTCTAGCTCTATACGAGGTGTCTATGCCTTGTATATCAGGGGGAGACCTAGACGACCTTGGTTATCACCCCCAAACCACAAACACACACACACACACACATACGACAGACATACGTTTATACTCCCCGGACACGTATTTGGACCGTATTTTTTGAAGATTGAAGCATCCCTGGTACGTATTTCACCCAATAGTTTAATATTCTTGCTTCGATTTTGCCTTTAGACCGTAGGTTTGCCCTAGATTTAGGTTTTTGTTGTGTTTGGGTGTTTAAATTTGATATTGAAGATGATGACAGTAGAACAAGACGCCCCGTCTACCTCTATACGAGGCAGATATAGGACAGTTTTTTTTGTTATTGTTGTTGTTGTTGTTGTTGTTATTAATATTATTGTTATTATTATTGTTATTATTATTATTATGATTATTATTTTTATTATTACTATTATAATAATAAATAGGTTTATAATCCATGCGCGCGTTGCGGCGCTAAACCAAATCGTTCTCGGTAGGAAGATTTTATGCACCGGTGTCGATGTGGTTCGGAATGTATTTATTCGTTTCTTCATGTTACCCCTTTCACGATACCGGAAGTCGGTATATATCAACACAAATAGAAAACCAAAACCAAAAACATAAAATCAGTTTGGTTTACGTTCTCGTTCGAAAATATCTTACCGATTGGAATCATTAGATAATGACTTCTTTTATACTATGTAAAAATAAAAGATATAATAAATGGATGTGTAAGCAAAATATTGACAAGACGAAAAAACTAAGTTCGCACTTTAACCACTTCTTACGGACAACTTGATAACATAATGATCATGAAAAATGTAAAGCATAAAAAGATCGATATATACTTTAATCGACATCAATATAAGAACAAAAGTGTATTATTATCTTATAACATTAGTACAGTTCATTGCCCTTTTAGACATTTCATCAAAATTACAAATATGAAAAAAAATGAAAGTATGTTGCATGTATAGAATAATAATTGTTATATTTTAATTAGCTAATTGTCTAGAAAATGGAAAAGTGAAAAGACATTTGCATCACATATCAGATGCTTTTGCAGACTACCTTCTTTTTTTAAATTTACATCTCCAAGATCAAAAGATTTCTTGTGTTCTTTTTACGTTAAGGTTATCATCATGACCACTTAACCATCCACCAGCTTCCTTCTGACTCCAACCCCATTCACACCAGCTAAATCCCCACAACCCCACCTCCATAGTGTTGTTAGTGAACCCATAAAAGAAAAACAAATTCACTCATCCAAAGTTCCAAACATCCACTTACTGCAAGTCTAATGAAGATAAATTACCCACATAAACCCTAGCCGCAAGCGGAGTCATCACCACCCGCTGCCATCACATCATCGCCACTGCCACCGCATCTTCACATCCAACCATACTTGTTTCCCCCTCGGACATGAGGTATATATCTCTCTCCCACATTATTCTCTCCCTGCCACCATCATCGGAAACCCTCATGCGAACACCATCGTTAAACCCCCACAACCACCACCTCACATTCACATATGTAGCCGAAGTAGTTTGTGGCTTACCTTAAATGTAGAGTCAGCCTCGAGGGTTGACGATTCACTTGAGGAACTCATGTACAGGCTTCAATCTACTCACCGGATCTTCACCTGATTCTTCTTGCCGAATCGATCCACTCCCTAGAACGTAGTTGTACCATCACCGGAACACTTGTGTTAATGGAATCAGCATATATGATCCTTTCAAGGCTCGTTTTCAACCAATCTAACAAAGAATGAAACATGCAGATGGGTTTGGATCTTACCGGAATCTGTCTTGACTTGGTCGGATTAATGCTAAGCGTCATGGCTGTCGTCTACACAACCTATCTCTCTCAAACCCTCAGGCATTATTCCTTCAGTTGGGGTCGTAAACATGCAGAATCAAATGGTGATGCGGTCCTCCGCCGTGGCTCCTCCCTGCGTCATGGCTATCTGTCACACCCCTTTCTGCGACGGAAGCACGAGGTGTGATCATGAAAGGTTCTCATTGCATACGAAAGATAAACATACTACATGCTCATAAAATAACTTCAAAATGCCAAACATTACATAACCGAAAACATGGTTTAAGCGTTTACATCACAAGACAGCATTTTGTCTGATAAGTTTACAACTTTATTCAAAGATAAACAAAAGTGACATCCAAGAACATGAGTAAAACCGCGCGCACATCCACAAGTTACCTGAAATACATGTGAGTTTTGGAAAAACATCAACATAATGTTGGTGTGAATTCATGCAATTTTTGTATTTCACGTTTGTATACTTTGTATGAAAACATAATTTGTATCTTGTATAAATCAAGTCTTTTGTGTACACCACGTACTCATGTATAAATCAAGTATTCTTGTATAAATCATGTATTTCTGTATGTATCAAGTGTTAATGGGTTGCAAAGCCATTAACATGTGACACGACATAGGAAGTCACCAAACCATAGGCATTTTTCTAGTAGTCGATTCACGACTGAGACACAAAAACACTACTCGGTTCTAGTGGTCACCAAGAGTGGGGCTGCCCTGAAACCCATTAGATCTAACCTTTTGTTCTGCGGTCTTAGTATGTACACGATTAATGGTGCTTATGGTACCTTATTCGTGACACGATTTCTCGTATCATTCCTCAATTCTTGTATCCATCATACCATTTGTAAACATTGTAATATTTGTAACATGTATTTCACCCCCGAAGTGTAACACCTCGAAAATTCACGTCCTATAATGTATTGACACGTGTCATATGTTTGAACGTGTGAAAGAATGTTCTTGAAGGACTAAAGTTGACAAACATGGAAACCATGTGAATATAAGGGTGCAAAAATGTCAACAATGGGTAATTATACTTTACAATAACCCTACATGATGCTCATACCTTCAAACGAACAAATCATGGATCATACGAAGCTAAATATGAAAGAAAGTGAGAGATTACAAACTACAGGGGTTAAATGTGTCAACATGTTTAAAGTATACCTCTGAGTGACCTTTTAGCAAACCCGAAGCTTTGTAACGATTAATTATGCTCACTAGAATGCGTGATAAAAATTTCACCAAGTTTCGTTATCGTATGAGAAAGTTATGATAAAATTCGTGTGTGAGGGGTTAAAAGCGTCAACGTTGAAATCTATGACTTTTCGGGTGATCAAAAGTTAACCCAAGGACTTAACAAAGTTGGTATAAGTCTTGAAGCCCTTAGAATTCAATTTAGAGTGCCCAAAGTGCAAGAAATAAAGGTAAAATCAAGTTTGGAAGTCCAGGGGTCAAAACTGTCAACATTTGAAAGATTCATTGTGCTGGCCAAGGGCTTGCGCACCTCAACACTAAAAACCTTACGGTGCGCAAGCATCTCCCAGATGCAGAAACTCGTTTTTCTTGGTTGTTCAAGTCCATGAAACGACTTATGGAGATATTTATCCATTCCATGCACGTCCCCTACTGATTTTAGAGCTTAGGGGCACTTGTTATTGATCTAGATCACTTCATAGACTTAGTTGTCATCATCTAATGGATCAAAAATCACTATAAAAGGCCATTGTTTGCAAACATTTTTGATCATCCATTCCATCTGCAATTGTGGGACTTTCTGGAGCTCAAGAGCAGACACCAAGCATCCCCAATCGTGATTAGGACTTTGGTAAGCACCCTTGACCTTCCTTGATTAAGTTTTACATAGTTATTAGCTTAAAAGTCAAACCGTCGTAATTAAGGTTTGACTTATTGATTAATCACTAATGGTCCAGTGATTAGTCAAATTGAAGGTAGTTATAAGTTGGTATTTATGTGGGCAATAAACCCTTAAAAGGGCACCCTCTGATTCCCACTTTAACTAGATCAAATGTCGGCTCAAAGTTGTTTAGAAAAAGTCAACAGAAGCTTAATTTGCAAATTAACATGTAATTAGTAATGTAGAAGGCATGTAACCTATTTATTCACTCATATAACTTGGTAATAAGTATAAGAACTGATCTAGGCTTGTTTGATCCGACAATTTTCTGTTTAGACCCGGTTCGGAACCGAAAGTCGCAAAACTTTGACTGTTGCTTTGACTTCAGTTCTGACCCGATTTAGTATGATTTGGAAATGCCTTAGAGCTTCCTTAGGACCAGGCTACATGTTAGCATAACCCTCTGTGGTTGGATCGTTGATTGTCCGATTCGTTCACTCGTTTCCGTTAAATGCCTAATGTTGACCAATATGCCCTTTTAACCATAAAATGAGAATTTTGGATATGTGAAAGGACAATAACCTTTGTTACTGATTTATAAACATGTCCCAAAAGTTTCACATCAGTTGGAGGTCTATAATAGGAGTTATGCTAAAAAGCGCGATTAAGAAGCTTTTTGTTAATTAAACGGCGCAATTAGCATAAAGCCTATCTAAACCCAATTTTTGACACCAAACCTTTTACCCACTGATATAATATAATATTTTGAGATTTTTAAAGATTTTTAATTATTTTTAAACTGATCAAAACCTAGAGTTATCGCCCTAATTCGGTAAATACCGATTATGCCCTTTTAGGCCATAAAATGAGTTTTACAAGCCCTTTTGATACCAATCCAATTTGCTACTGATTTTATATAATAAATAAAGTATTTTGAACTTTATAAACTGATCAGAAAACTCAGATTTTCTGTATAACCCGGAAATCGCTTAAAATGACTTTTTACGCGTATTAAACGCATAGTTTGGGTCTAAAACCATTTTGTCACATAAGACTTATTACCAACTGATATAACATGATAAATTAAGTCATTTTACTGATGTATTCAGACCCGAACCTTAGAAGTTCATTAAATCTCTTTTATAATCTTTAAAATGACCAAAATACCCCTACGGGGCTTATTTTGAGATTAAACTCGTTTTGGGCATAATGGAAGGTATCCTAATGATATCACAACATATTTAAGGCATATTAACTTAGGAAACCTGTTTAGGACCTTTTGGTTACTCGTTACGCACTTGTCGCGTTCGGATCGGTGTATGTGACTAGTTTGCATATATTAGCCGAAACGGGTCAAACCATATCGTTTTATCTCAAAATCCAGAATGTGTATGAAATACCCATATTAAGCAAGTCTTAAAACTTGTCGGGTCTAAAACACATTCTGTTCCGGTCTTCGCTTAATCATGCGTTTGAACAGTATCTTTCGGTAAGACTAACCGGTCTAAGCTTAGGCTTAAGTAAAGACCTGTTAGCATTCTAATTGGTTATTTATACCATCATTCCAGACTAGAGCCTTCCGGTAAATTGTACCTACGCTTACTTAAGTGAATACGGCTGAGTTATTATAAATCTTGCTATTTAAGACAGGAGCTAGCTCAGGTAAATACTCTTAACTTATTTTCCCTATACGGGCTTGGGATACGGCACTATAAAAGTACCGCTTGGTCGGGTGTATGTAGACATTTAAATCAGATTGTGATTGATGTATTTACATAACCTGTTTAATATGTATTATTTGGTGTATGGCCTTTGGGGGTTAAATGACCATGTCCCGGATATCCTTAACTCATTAAATGCAATGGCCACGACCTAAGCACGGGACGTAGGCATACACCTGACAGATGCCATATGTTTATTAAATAATTATACCTAATATGGGATTCCCAATAGGGGAATAGTGGTGTGTCGGTTAATCTTGAACCGACATAGATCCGGGCCCCGTATGTAGAGCAATTTATGTAAAACTGATAACATGAAATATAGTTTGTCCCAAGTATAAAAGATTAATTTTGCCTTGTGCATTTTAATCAGAGTGTCAAAATATTTTATGCCTGGTGCATCTAAATCAATTTTCTTAAACTCTTTTCAAATGAGTCAGTTGAGTGTATTTACCAGTGAAAACTGACGTATTTTCCAAAGTCTAAGTGACAGGTACAAGTACGTAATAGGCTGGAAGCTGCTCAGGGCGTTAATAAGGAATCTTGCAAGTTCTAGGCGCCCAAAGTCTATTGAACAATATTTATGTTTTAAGATCCGCCTGTGGATCCTTTACTTTCCGTTGTAATACCTTGATATTACGTTATATACGGATTGTAATTTATTTATCTTTTGCTTCCGCTATGCATTCATATATATATTGTGTAGTTTGACTATGATGATATCAACTACGTCATGATACTCCCAACCGGGCCCACCGGTAAGACGTGGAAAGTCGGGGTGTGACACGAAGTTATAAAACTGAAAACAGTTAAAAGAAAAGGGGGAGCATGAACTCACTACTTTGCGTTCCTTGCGTCGTAAACTTCACCGGATTTGCTTAATTAACGTCATAACCTATACGTATTTTCTTAACGTTACTCACTAGACTTGTATCGTACAAGTACAAGTCACTGTCTTTTATGTATATGTTTTCTTGTGTTAAAAATAATTCATATTTTTAACTACGTGACTTACTTATATTATTTTCTCAAAAATAAATATAAGTTTCTCGTATTTTGCACTTTGCACCCGAGTTATGTATCTTGTATGTTGTATGTGTATTTTTGTTACAAAAATTATGGCGAGATTTATATTCGAAAAGCATAGTTTAGAACACACTAGCAAACATTTGTCTAGAAAATATTTATTAAGTGTTAGGATTTTCAAAAAATTTCGCCATAGTCTCCTTTGTAAATGGAGGTGTCCATGCTAAGTAGCATATCATTTTCTTTAACATATAATACGTTAGATCGTTCTCAAATAATCAACCCGACATTCTGACATGCAAGATACTACTTTTGTCGTTTCAGTTTTAATATATAAAACTGGACTGTTTTCGGACATTTTAATAAAATGGTTAACTTATTCCAATAATTCCCAATTTTTTACAGAATGTCTTATACGAATCAAATATTATTGTGTAAAAATATCGGGGTCCAGTTCATCATCAATATTTTATAGAAAATCATTTACCGAACTGCGATCAGATTTGTTACTTTCTGACCGCAGCCTACGGAATAATTTGTTTAAAATTCATCGTAAGTCTGTTTTACGAAATTCCAGTTGGAGAATTACTACGACAACAGTGGTCATCTATAGTACAATTCTCATGAGCTGATTCAATATGGGTTTCAAGTTATGAGTAAAAACATATCACCCATTTACTGCAGTAAAAACTCAGCTTTAGCTGCTGTTACAAAACGGGTCTTAAAAATAGTAAACAACCTCAAAAAAATATGATTCCAGTGCCATTTGCTTCGTTTTTCGAAAATACATAATTTAAACTTCAGAAAATCAGTTTTTCGAATTATAATGATCAGTTTACAGCCACTTGAAGTTGGCTGAAAATGTAATTCAGCATGTTTCTTTATAGTTTAAACGTTACTAAATCGTATCAACAAATGTCCGAACAACGGGTTTATCAAGAAACCAATGATCAAACATCATGTATGATTTAACCAACCCTCATCCAACAAGATTTCATCTTCAAGTAAACTTTTTATGTAGGATTTCATGTAAAGTTTCATGCTCATCTCTTTAGTGTTCTTGTTTCTTTAGTGATTTAATCATAATCATCATACTACATATTTTAAACTAAGAAACAAGATGAACAAGGGTGCTCAAGGAACTTACTACTAGCACAAGGCTAGGGTAGGATCTAGTGATGAAGATGATGAGAAAAAGATGAAGAACAAGCAAGAACAAGCTTGAATGAGACTTGAATTTGATGAAGATGGTGATGTTAAAGTGGTGGTGATGGGGGCGGTTAAGGGAGCCGAGAGAGGGAGAGAAGAGAGTAGTGAGAGAGTGTAAGATCTTGAAATGATGTTGGATCATGAGGCCATACTCTTATAGATACTTCATATACTTTGGCAAGATCTTTAAGCAACAATCTATTAAAATATTAAGATATAATCTTGGGCAAGATTATGAGATCATGGTGGATGATTTGTGGGTCCACCTATGGACCGAAAATCGGTTTAGGGGGGGTGTTATGTAAAATTTGTGACCAAATGGTAAAGACAAGTTAGAATCCAAGTAATTTAATTACATATGTTAGTTATTTGATTTTTAGTGGGTGTTAGGGTGTTCGGGGATCACGACAAGCCAAAAATAATAAAACAAAGTATTTGACCAAAAATTTGGTGTCCCGGGTAATGTCCGGTTGTTCGGTTGGATACCGTTCCTTTAAAGTGCTTAATTATTCCGCAAAGTGTCTTTTTGTAACCCTTTTAATTCCCAACACTTAGGGAAATATTCTGGACGATAAAACGTAAATTATGCATGGTATTTTATTGTTTAAAAGCTGGTTATAGCTGAATTTACTAAAATTCTGCACTTAAAGTGCGTTTCGGGTGCTTTTTAGTGCGTATTTTAGTCTCCGGAAAGTCTATAAATAAACCCTTGTATGTATTCTTGGGTTTAAATGTATTCTTTTCATTGGACCTACACCTAGACCCCAATTTTAGTGTATGGCTGCTTTCTGCAGAGTAGTTGATACATTGTGTTTTACCAGTGAGTTTGCTAGTATTTCTGACGCAACGCTCTCGTTAATGCATAAAGCAATATTTTGTAGTATTAATCATGCATGAATTCACTTGTATAGTATGTAATCAGACAATGTTGACGTTTAAGCACATAATTGTAGTCATTAAATAATAATTAAAGTGTACGGAAATTACCGGTTTGGTGCCAGTTGTCACAGTCTCCCCCCGTTAGAAGAATTTCGTCCTGAAATTTAGTCTGAGCTAACTCTCGTAGGAGTCTTCTTGAACAGGTGGGGATACTTTTCTTTGAACTGGTCTTTACATTCCCATGTGTACTCGGGTCCGTGCTTAGAGTTCCAACGTACTTTGACAAGTTTAACAGTGCTCCTCCTGGTCTTGTTGACTTTCCAGTCGGTAACCTCAACGGGTTGTTCTGTAAATCGGAGGGCGTCATCAATATGTACTTCATCCGCAGGGATGATCACGTCTTCTTGTGATTGACTCTTCTTGAGGTTGGATACATGAAACGTATCATGTACTCCGTTAAGTTCTTCCGGTAATTCCAACTTGTATGCTACGGTACCAATTCTTTCCAAGATTTTGAATGGTCCGATGTATCGTGGATTCAGCTTTCCACGTTTTCCAAATCTTATTACGCCCTTCCAAGGTGAGACTTTCAACAGAACTTTGTCTCCCACCTCGAATTCTAATGGTTTTCGTCTTTGATCAGCGTAGCTCTTTTGTCGATCTCGAGCCGCCTTAATGCGCTCTCGGATCTGCATAATCTTGTCGGTTGTCTCTTGTACAAGTTCAGGACCAACCATACGTTTATCTCCAGCGTCTGCCCAACATAAGGGCGATCGACACTTGCGGCCATACAGAGCTTCGAACGGTGCGGCTTTTATACTCGTATGATAACTGTTATTGTAGGAAAACTCAACTAAAGGTAGATGAGTATCCCAGCTGCCGCCTAGGTCCATGACACATGCGCGAAGCATATCTTCTAATGTTTGTATGGTTCATTCGCTCTGGTCGTCTGTTTGAGGATGGAATGTCGTGCTTAGATCTAACTGCGATCCAAAGGCTTCCTGAAAGGATTGCCATATTCTTGAGACAAAGCGTCCATCTCTGTCTGAAATAATTGAGATAGGCACTCCATGACGTGCCACAATTTCTTTTAAGTATATCTCAGCAAGCTTTCCAGTGCTATCCTTTTCTCGGATTGGTAGGAAATGCGCAGATTTCGTCAATCGATCAACTATCACCCATATCATATCATGCCCTCTCGGGGTCCTGGGTAATTTTGTTATAAAGTCCATAGAGATTTGCTCCCACTTCCACATGGGTATCTCTGGTTGTTGTAGTAGGCCGGACGGTTTCTGATATTCAGCCTTAACCTTGGCACAGGTTAAGCATTTTCCAACATAAACAACAACATCTCTCTTGAGTCTCGGCCACCAATAGTATTCTTGTAAGTCTTGATACGTTTTGTCCGATCCTGGATGGATCGAGTATCTTGACTTGTGCGCTTCATCAAGGATGACTTCTCGTAAGCCACCATAGAGCGGTACCCAAATATGCTTCTTAAAGTATAAGGCTCCCTCTTCATTTGGCACCATATATTTCAACATACCCCGGAGGTATTCAGCTTTACGATTTTCCATCTTAAGGGCTTCTTGTTGGGCGTCACGAATACGTGCTGTGAGGTTCGTTCGAATCGTCATTTCCAATGCTCGAACCCTTAGGGTCCTAACCCTTTCTTTTCGGCTCAAGGCGTCCGCTACAACGTTCACCTTTCCAGGATGGTACTTAATCTCACAGTCGTAATCATTTAGCAGCTCGACCCATCGCCGCTGGCGCATATTCAATTCCTTCTGATCAAATATGTGTTGTAGGCTTTTGTGATCTGTGAAGATTGTACATCAAGTACCATATAAATAATGTCGCCAAATCTTCAAGGCGAATACCACCGCACCAAGTTCTAAGTCGTGAGTGGTATAGTTTCTTTCGTGAACCTTCAATTGTCTTGAAGCATAAGCGATGACTTTTTGGCGTTGCATGAGCACGCAACCCAGACCTTGTCGTGAAGCGTCACACTATACCACGAAGTCTTCAGTGCCTTCGGGTAATGTTAGTATTGGTGCATCGCATAGCTTATTTTTTAGTAGCTGAAAGGCTTCTTCCTGTTTGTCACCCCAGTCGTACTTCTTGTCTTTTTGCGTAAGGGTCGTCAGCGGTTGAGCTATCTTTGAGAAATTCTCAATAAACCGCCGGTAATAGCCCGCTAAGCCCAAAAATTGTTGAACTTCAGTTGGGGTTTTGGGAGCTTCCTAATTCTTTATTGCTTCAATCTTGGATGGGTCTACATGAATGCCCTTCTCGTTCACAACGTGACCAGGAAATTGTACTTCGCGAATCCAAAATTCGCATTTCGAGAACTTTGCATAAAGTTTCTCTTTCTTCAGTAGTTCCAGAATGGTTCTGAGATGTTGCACGTGTTCTTCTTTCGTTTGCGAGTAAATCAGGATATCATCGATAAATACAATCACGAATTTATCGAGATATGGTTTGCAAACGCGGTTCATCAGATCCATGAAGACCGCTGGTGCGTTTGTCAGTCCGAATGGCATCAGAAGAAACTCGTAGTGCCCATATCGTGTTCTGAATGCAGTCTTTGGCACGCTTTCTTCTTGTATCCTTAACTGATGGTATCCAGATCGAAGGTCGATCTTGGAATAGTAGTTTGATCCTTGCAGCTGATCAAATAAGTCATCAATCCTCGGTAATGGATACCGATTCTTGATAGTGAGCTTGTTCAGTTCTCTGTAATCGATACACATCCGCAGTGTTCTATCCTTCTTCTTCATGAACAATACTGGAGCTCCCCAAGGCGAGAAGCTTGGCCTTATGAATCCTATATCCAACAACTCTTGGAGTTGTGTAGATAATTCTTGCATTTCGGATGGTGCAAGCCAATAGGGTGCCTTGGCTACAGGAGCGGCTCCTGGAGCCAAGTCTATGCGGAATTCGACTTGTCGTTGCGGAGGTAGTCCTGGCAGGTCTTCGGGAAAAACATCGGGGAATTCCTTCACCACAGGAATGTCTTCGAGTTTCGGCTCCTCAGCTTTCTTATCTACCACGTGAGCTAGGAAGGCAACACATCCTTTCCTTAAGCACTTATGTGCCTTCATGCAACTGATGATTCGCAGAGGCGCGTCTCACTTTTCCCCATGTACGATGAGAGTTTCATCATTCGCCAAAGGGATGCGAATGATTTTCTCATGGCAAATAACTTCAGCTTTGTTCTTGGACAACCAGTCCATTCCGACCACTACATTGAAGCTACCCAATTGAATAGGTAAGAGGTCGAGGCTAAATCTTCGTTCACCAAGTTCTAGTGTGCAACCTCTAACAACTTCACCTGACTTAACAAGTTTACCATTGGCTAGTTCTATGGAATAAGGAAATTCTAATCTACTAGATTCTATTCCAAGCATGCGTTTAAATTCCACAGACATGAAGCTAGAGTCGGCACCAGTGTCAAATAATATGGATGCAAAGTGATTGTTAATGAGAAATGTACCGGTGACCATATTAGGGTCCTCGCGTGCGTTCGTTGCTCCAATCACAAATGCTCGAGCCTGAGCATTGTTTCCTTTTGGGCAGTCTTTCATGAAATGATCATTGCTTCCACAACTGAAGCATCCTTGGTTTCGCCCAGCTCCATTCCCAGTTC
>JARYGA010020684.1:0-43023 GCA_030545235.1 Helianthus tuberosus
AACCGGGTCGTGGGCCATGACATTTATACTCAGTGATATCTGGGGTATTATTCCGGGACTTCTGCTGAACGGTAGTTCTGACCTAGTCCCCGAATAATACTTTCCGCAAATGCTTGAAACATAGCATCGCCCTCAGCAACATGATAAGACAATAAAATTGCTTAGCAATGCTGTTGTAAAAAAGATCCTCTAAAGGGGACACACCCACAAGTTGAGTCATGATCTCTCTGCTGAACGGTAGTTCTGACCTGAGCTCTCATGATTCTTCATAAATTATTAACCCTTTACAGATATCATTCGTGTTATAATTACCTGTAAGACTGAATATTGGGATTCTGGATACGGGAGTATATTCAAGAGGTGGGACACATGAATGAGCTAAGTTCATAAGACATCTAAATCGTATCCTGAGTAAATTAAAATTTGTGTGAGGATTTAAGATGGATCAGTATATCAACAATCAAGGTGAATTGTTTAGAACTTAAAATGATTAAAGCTTAACGGTGCTAGTGATTTGTCTCATAAACTGATATGATCCTCTTACACAAACTCACAAAAATATTGTTTGTATATATTTCTTTACTGCATTTCTTTAAACTCAAAATCCAAAAATATTTTAGTGTGTTTTAGCATAAAGTTTTGAAAAATACAAAAAGATTTTCGACAACTGATGTTGGAAAGCTGATTTTCAAAATTCCAAGTGCTAAACATGATGAACTACATTGGGTTGGGAGAATATGTTGAAAAATTTGAATGTTATATATAAATGTTTTGAAAGATTGTGTGATTAGTTAATCAAGGTCATTTAATTGAACTTGATGTAACTATAACAGATTGAGGTAAGAGTGATTTCTACCAGTAAGTTTCTTAAAATTAAATGTTAATAAATTTGTGAAACTTATGTTATGGGTAGAGGATTTGCAGGTTAACCAGGTTTCAAATCCTGAGCAGATGCAGAATAGAGCCAGGAATTGATCCTGAACTTGTGAACATGTGAAAGCCAGACTACGATCCCGACAGCTGAGTCTAAGGGGGAGTCTGAAGATGAGCTCAACGCAAGAGGAAGCGTGGATTCAAGAAGCCAGATAACTATCCTGAAGGAGCTTGTATACGGAAAGCCAGGTGTCGATCCCAAAGCACAGAAGCTTGACGAAAGGGGGAGCCTGAAGAAGGAGTTTGCTGAAAGGGGGAGCTGAAGCTTAAGACAGATCCACCGGGATTCTGTTCAAGAAAGAGTCTATGTTGCAGAAGAGATGATAAAACTTCAAGAAGACTCAGAGAGAGAGAGAGAAACAAGTCGCTACGAGTTTGACTACAGTTTGACTGCGGCAATATCCAAGGGGGAGTCTGTTAGTGCAGTATGTCTATCGCCTCCGTCAATCTTAACCGTAGCTGAAACAGTTTAAACATAGCCTTATATTGTAATATCTAAAGTAAAAGGCAAGGTGGCCTTATTGTAAATAAGGGGAAATCCCTTATAATCCTTTGCCTATAAATAGAGGAGTTAGGGCTTAGTTTAGAGACTTTTGCCACATTTTGAGATTTGGAGCTTTCAAGGTTAGAGAGAGAAAGTAGAGAGAGAAAGTGGCAAAACGTGATTCTTGGAGCTTGTAATCGTCAGATCATCAATAGAATCACCGATTAGTGTACATCTTGTGTGTTCAGTCTCACTCGTGCACGGATTCCGCACGTCGTACGAGTCGGTTCGCAATCGAAACGGATCAAACCGGGACCTAACAAATATAATATGAGATAACAACAAAAATATATGTAAAATAAAGGACAACACAAAACAAAATAGAATTTGTCCTATGTTATATGTCTAGACTCGAAAGTTTAGAAATGTGCAATTGTGTCATTGAGATCAAACACAAAAGGCTAGTGTTTAATTCACTCAATGTTGGCTCTGATACCAACCAGTCACACCCTGATTTCCACGTGTCACCGGTGGGCCCGGTGGGGAGTATCGTGACGTGGTTGGCAACATAATAGTCAAACAACATAATATATAAATATACACAGCGGAAGCAATTGAAATAATATAATTCAACTTTAAAAATATTGTAATATCGTGTATCACAACAGTTGAAGGTTTGTCCACAGAAGGATCAAAAATAAATAGTAGTTCAACAGACGATAGGCATCTTAAGCTTGCGAGACTCTTTATTGATGCTAAGGAGAAAATCCCAGCCAATTACGCTTAGTACCTGCATTTAATCTTTTTGGGAAAATACGTCAGTTTACACTGGTAAATACAATCAACTGACTCATTATGGAAAATGATTAAAAATTGGTTTGGATGCACGTGGCATAAACATTTTATTTAACTTGGGAGAATTATTTAAATATAAAATCTTGTGAACGAATTACATGTTCCTTATGCGTTCAGTAGCCCGGACGTACCAGGTTAAAGATCAATAGACATACCACATCAACTATTTATGCACTGACGAGTGTACGCCTACACTCCACGCTTAGGTCGTGGCCATTTCGTAAAATGATGCCCAGGATATCCGGGACATGGTCATTAACCCCCCAAAGGCTTTTAAGTAAACAAAACTGTTTAAACGAGCCGATCAAATTATTCAATTAACCACCCAACGATGGAAGATTTGATGCCCGATCAAGCGGTATTCTATATACCGTAACCCAAGCCCATATAGGGAAAATAAGTTAAAAGTATTTACCTGAGCAATGTAATAATCACAATAAGCAAATGCAAGTAGCTTTTACTGGTACTCCTAATAAGAGTCCTATGAACGACCAGAGATCACTTGAGAGAAGTCTTGTGCTCCAGAAATGATCCAAAGTGCAGATGAAGGTGTGATTGCAATGTTGCAACTTAGGGGCTTTATATAGTGATCAAATCACCATAAAATGTTGACATCTAAGTCTACCACAGACCACAATTCATCCACAAGTGTCCCTAGTGCTCTAGGACTGTTTAGGGGTCGCCCATAATGTGGAAATATCTGTTTTGGGTCGATTATGCGCGAATACAGGAGGCTGTTTAAAGTTTCTGCATCTGATGGTCTGACGCGGCCTGCGTAAGGTTTCATTAACCTTTACGCGGCCCGCCTTAGCCTTGAAATCAGATTATGCATTTTCTAGCTTTTGCATATTGTCCCTTGGCCTTTCGAAAGGGCAACTAAGCTTCTATTTTGCACTTTGAACCCTCCCTATTGACACATAAAGGCCTCAAGACATTTACCCACTTTGTTTAGTCCCCGGTTAACTTTATTGTCACCCGAAAGGTCCAAACTTTCAACGTTGACGGTTTAACCCCTTGTATACGAATTTGATCATAACTTTCTCATACAATAACGAAACGTTATGAAATTTATATCGTGCATTCTAGTGAGCATAATTAACCGTTACAAAGCTTCAGGTTTGCCAAAAGGTCACTCAGAGGTATAACTTAAACATGTTGACACATTTAACCCCTTTAGTTTGTAATCTCTCACTTTCTTTCATATTTAGCTTCGTATGATCCATGATTTATTCGTTTGAAGGTATGAGCATCATGTAGGGTTAATATACAATATATTTATTCACTGTTGACAGTTAGAACCCGTATATCCACATACTTTTCAGGTTTGTCAACTTTAGTCCTTCAAGAACATTCTTTCACACGTTCAAACTTATGACACGTGTCAACACATTATAGGACGTGAATTTTTGAGGTGTTATAATACCACTTCCAACTTTCAACTTATTGACCTATAGCATTCCAAAACTAGTCAAACTTTAACCTAGTTTGCTGACATTAGCTGCCATGTCAGCAAACTAGTGACACATCAGCTGCTGCCACGTCATAAAAAAGCCCATCGAAAAAGCCAAGTTAGATGCCATGTCAGTGGCCACCTCAGCTGCCGCATCATTAAAAATTGCACGTTAGATGTCACGTCAACACACAAGTGACACATCACCAAAACTAACTGGGTTAGGGTTCAGTTAGTTTGGGAGTGCTATCGGCCAATAAGTTAAAGGTTGGGAATGGTGTGGTACAAATCGAAAGTTGATAGTGCTATCGGCCAATTAGTAAAAATTGAGATCATTTAAATCAAATATCCCTTTTTTTCTTTTCTTTTTTTAGTTATAGGATAGTTTAACGGGTAGAAATTTGAAGATAAAAATTGTTGTTTTAATTTGGTTCACCTATTTAACAACTTTAAGGTGTACTCTTTCCTTATAAGTTTTTGGTTATCTTTTAATGGCAATTTTAGATCACTGACAGACCATTGAAGTATCACCGTACCTCCAGTAAAACCACTTAATCATATTCATCTTCACTAGGCAATAATGCATACATTCACCAATTCAAGAGTAAACCAAATAAATCTAAGAAAAAACATTCTTGTAAAAATTGAACTTAGGACCTAATAGTCCTTAAGCCTTAGTTTATCCCAAAGATGTCAATAGCTATAATTATGCTTTCTTTTATATTTGCTTTGGATTCTTATTCCATGATCAAGTGATAGACTGATAGGTTATCATTGCTTGATAATTAGATATGACCGAATTTGTTTGCTAATTAGTGATAGACTGAATTTGTTTTCTCATTTAGTTGAACACTTTATGTTTTTGGTTTCTCATTGCTTAATTGGCTAATTTATTGTAACACCTCGTAAAAACGCGACCAATATAATAAAGACATGTGTCATGGACTTTAAACGTGTAACTGATTGATTATGAGGGACTAAAGTTGATAAACAAAGAAAGTATATGTATATAAGGATACAAAGTGTCAACATCTGATAATTTTGCCTTTCAACAACTCTACACGATGTGTATACCCATAAACGAATGAATCATGAAGCGTATGAAACCGTTTGTGGAAGAAAGTGAAAGTTTACAAGACGCGAGGGTTAAATATGTCAACATGTTTAAGTTATACCTCTGAGTGACCTTTTAGCGATCCCGAAGCCTTGTAACGATTAATTATACTCCCAAGAATAAGTGATAAAAATTCCACAAGGTTTCGATATTGTATGAGGAAGATACGTTAACTTTCGTAATTAAGGGGTTAAAAGCATCAACAAGGCAAAACTTATGTTTTCGGTTATCATTTAATGAAACCGGACCTAATGGTGTTTGGTTATATCTCATGGATCACAAGAATAAAAGTTAAATGGGTTAAAAGTGCTTAAAATGGAAGAAATTACGTTTTAGAAGGTCCAGGGGGTGAAATGTCATTAATTGAAAGTTGCTGGTCAGGTAATACACATGGTGGCGTCACGCCACCACCACCACCTTATGCCGTCGCGCGACGCGACCGTCTGACCTGGGCAGATTCTCTTCACAGTTGCTAGTAAAGCCAGTTCCACCGCCTTAAAAGCCTGGTATTCGGATTCAGGGACTGTTTCAGTGGTTTTTCATGCATAGGGACACTTGGGACTCATCAGGGATCACCCATAGACCTTTCTGGAATGATCTCATGCATTTTAAGTTGCTATATAAAGAGCTTTTGGTTGCAACATTTTGTATTCACTTTGAAAATCATTCTAACTTAAATTCTGGAGCCTCCTGGAGCTCAAGAGCATTCCCTAAGGATCATTAGTCGTGGTAAGTACTTCAGTAAGCTTCCTTAATCTCTCTAATTCGTGTTTTATTAGTTTAATGGCCTAAAGTCAAACCCGTCGTAATTAAGGTTTGACTTAGTGATTAATCACTAACGGTCCAGTCAATTCTCGAATTGAAAGTAGCTATGAGTTGGTAATTATGTGGGTAATAAATCCTTAAAAGGGCACCCTCTGATTCCCACTCTAACTAGGTCAATTGTCGGGTCAAACTTAATTATAAAAAGTCAACAGAAAGCTAATTTTCGAATAAACACATAATTAACAATGTAGAAGCCATGAAACCTGTTTTATCACTTGTATAACTTGGTAATTAATGTAAGAACATGTCTAAGCATGTTCAACCCGACAATTTTCAGTTTACGCTCGGTTCGGGACCGAAAGTCGCAAAAGTAGACTTTTGCTTTGACTTTCAGTTCTGACCCAATGTTGCATATTTTAGAAATGCCTTAGAGCTCTATTAGGACCAGGTTATAGGATAGCTTAACCCTCTAAGGTTATACAACTTGGTTCCTTAGTTATCCGATTCATGTGCATGTTTCCGTTATATGCCTAAATGTTGACCATTATGCCCTTTTGACCTTAAAACGAGATTTTTGAAAATGCGAGAGGACAAAAACCTTTATTACTGATTTATAAACTTGTCCTAAAAATTTGACATCAGTTTGAGGTCTAGATTAGGAGTTATGCTCAATATCGTAATTAAGAAGCTTTTTATTAATTAAACGGCGTAATTAGCATAAAGGCTATCTAAACCCAAATTTTGACACCAAACTTTTTACCTACTGATGTAATATAATATTTTGGGATTTTTAAAGAATTTTATTTATTTTTAAACTGATCATATCATAGGGTTCTAGCTTTGATTCGGTAATTGTCGGTTATACCCTTTTCTTGGATAAAATGAGTTTTATATAACATATTGATACCCAAATTTTTGCTACTGATTTCATATCATAAATAAAACATTTTGAACTTTATAAACTGATCAAAAACTCAGATTTCCTATTTTAAACCGAAAATCGCTTAAAACCGACTTTTACGCGTTTTAAGCGCATAATATGGGTCAAAATTATTTTTAGCATATAAAACTAAATACCTACTGATGTTTTAAGTAATTTTTTACAATTAAACAGTAAGCAAAATTTTTGAACTCAAAATTCTAATTTTGACCTTTAAAGCTTATGTGAAATTACTAAAAATGCCCCTACGGTGCATAGTTTGGTTACAAAAGATAAATTTCACATATATGCAATACCCTACTGTTATGACTTATAAAAATAAATATTTTTACTGATTATATCAGAGCTGAAACTCATATTAATATTTAAACTCTTTTACAAGCTTTAAAATGACCAAAATACCCATTCGGGGCATAATTTGAGTTTAAAACCATTTTGGGCATAATGGAAGGTATCCTACTGATATCACAACATAATTAAGGCATATTAACTTAGGAAACCTGTTCATTACTCATTTGGTTACCCGATATGCATTTATCGCGTTCGGTACGGTTTATGTAACTAGTTTGCATAAATTAACCGAAACGGGTCAAACCTTATCATTTTCACTTTAAAATCCAGAATGTGTTTAGTTTACCCATATTATACTTTTCGGGTCTAAACCACACTCTAATCTGGTCTTTGCTTAATCTTGCGTTTGTACCGTATACCTTTCTTTAAAACTAACAGGTCTAAAGTAAGACCGTTAGGAATCTAATAGGTTAATTAAAACCTTCGTTCCAGATTTAGAAGCCCAGTAAAAGATACTTGCACTTGCTGATTTATACGGCTGGGATAAATTGTATAATTTGCTCAGGTAAATAGTTTTAACTTATTTTCCCTTATACGGGCTTGGGGTACGGTATATAAAATACCGTTTGGTCGGGCATTAAATTGTTAATCGTATGAAGGTTAATTTATTGAGATGAACCGTTTAATCTGTTTTGTTTGCTTAAAGCCTTTGGAGGGTTAATGACCATGTCCCGGATATCCTTGGCATCATTCATTGAAATGGCCACGACCTAAGCACGGGGTGTAGGCATACACCTGCCGGTGCGTAAATAAAAAGATATAACCGCCGTTCGAAAATAACTCGTCGCGGGATTATATTATGTGGTGTGTCAATTAATCTTTAACCTGGTATTCAGCCCGGGCTACTGAACGTATAACAAACATGTAATTCTTTTACAAGTTTATATTTAAATAATTATCCCAAGTTATAAAAGATATTTTGTGCCTTGTGCATTCAAATCAATTTTCTTAAACATTTTCAAAATAAGTCGGTTAATTGTATTTACCAGTGAAAACTGACGTATTTTCCAAAAAGGTTAAGTACAGGTACTAATCGGAATAGGCTGGCTACTCCTAGCATCAATAAAGAGTCTTGCAACCTTAGATGTTTATAAATCTGCTGAACAATGTTTCTTTTTAACTTCGATCCGCCTGTGGATCCTTTACAACCGTTTTGTAATAAATGATATTACTTTCATCCGGTTTGTAATGATTTTATCTTTCGACTTCCGCTGTGTATATAAACTGTGATAAATTGTCTATGATGATATCAACTACGTCACGATACTCCCCACTGGTAATACGTGGAAACATCGGATTGTGACATTTATATATTAATAGGGTGGTTCATTAGTAAATACAAGGGGGGGGGGGGTAGGTTGAAGTTCGACAGAGAACATAGATTAAAAGAAATTTACCGCTAAAAATTAACCAATATATATATATATATATATATATATAGTGTCAGGATTTAGAGAAAACGGTGGAAAGTGTGAGAACGGAGAGAAAGCTTATGGATCGCCAGATCAAAACAATCTATGGACTAGATGACGCGGTGGCGTTTTCGTAAATAATATCACTTTTATTAGTGTGGCACGCTTCATTAAGGGTAAAAGGGTCTTTTGACTTCTCTACACAAAACGCCAAACTCACGAATAAAACGCTATTAAAATCCCGCCTTAAGGCACATAGCACACTTCATGCTAATCTAAACGCCATTAGATATAAAACGCCAAACTTTGTTTTTAACTGATAAAGCTGAACAAACAGTACTGAAACGACGGAACTTAATTATTAGCATTTACTATAATAAAAATCGGGCCTAAAATACGCGCCAAAACTTCCTATATAAACAACCTCTCAGACTAGTAAAATCCACACCAAAACCCCAAACGCCATATTTTTTTCTATACCATTCATCTTAGAAAACACCAAAAAACCCAAATATCAAAGATTCCAATCCATGTTTCTTTGAGATATACTATTTTCTCAGTAAACTTTTGCTCGATGTAATGGGCAAGATCCTCAATATAAACGCCAAAACATACAAAAACCACAAAAATTCAAAAACGTCATTTCATGGAGATTTAGTTTTGTTCTCAATAAAGTTTAGCTCAACGGGATGGACAACATTGTTAGACTTCTTTCTTGACTGAAGAATAACAATGTTGTCCATCTCGTTTAGCAAAACCTTATTGAGTTTAGCATGACCAAAATTAGAGGTTTATGGTAGTTTTATTTAGTGGCGTTATTTTTTTTTCTTGGCATTTGATTTGATTGTCCGATCTTATATTGTTTGTTGTGTAACTTCAAAGTAGCATGTTATAAACAAATAGGTTGAAAAAAAAATACGGAAAAAAAAGGATGTATAATGAATGATGTAAAACGCCAAACTGAGATCTGTCTATGTTCTATAGGAATGAAATATACGAAACGCTAAACTACTCTTCACTGGCTCTCGAAGACCATCTGTGTGTGTTCTGTAGGAATGAAAAATACAAAACGCCAAACTACTCTTCACTAGCTCTCGAAGACCTTGTCGATCTTCTTTTAATTACGGCCTGTTTGTATGTCAATGCGTAGTGTCCATAGTGTTTGCAGTTTTCACACTGTCTTTCTTTGGCCCCTGGTTTCGACTTTGATTTCTTTTTCTCGATTGGTATCTCCAGTTTAGATTTCAGGCGCTTCCGAGAACCAGAACCTTTGGATTTATACCCAACAGGGACTCTTATCGGATTCTTGTCATTTTTATATTGACCGGTTATCTCGGCAAATCTATCCCTAGTACTAGCGGGAGGAGCAACAATCTGCATATCTTGAACCTTCTTCATATAAGATTGAACATGATCCTTGTATAAGGATACCTCTTCTTTATTACCAGATAAATGGTTCAAAGTATATTCCGTTGAAAAAAAAATATCTCGCATCATACTTTGCACATCGGGATCAAGCTCGGTCATATATTTACGACTAATTGAGTATTCAGGAGAGCAGTTTGGGGAATCCTCTTTGCGCCATCTATTTAGAATGTATTGTTTTGGAAATTCCCTAATGTCCATAATTCTCAAAACATAGAATATATGTCTACATAGCAAACCAAACTGTTCAAAACACTTGCATGAACAACTACATGTGCAATCAGACTTAGGGAACATTACCTGAAAAACGTCAAAAACAATATCTCTATAACGCCATGCAGAGAATGTTTGTTTAAAAAAATTAAAAAAACACATTGGATATGATAAAACGCCATTCACAGAAAACGCCATATAAAAACAAAACGCCATTGTTTACCTCAAATAAGGATGTATAAGGCTGCTGGAAGTCATTTATGTAAAACTTAACAAACCCATCGGGTTGGTCTTCGTAACGTTGATTTATGCAATCTGCAATTCCAATTAGCTCAGCTTGAACGTCACAAAAAATACTTTTTGTGTATATGTCAACAGCTTGGCCTTCCAACAATTGGTAATTACTCTTCAACTGGGGTCGTTTGTATTGAGATTCATGATCATTTTTTCGGTGTGTCTGTAACACCCCAAAAAGATTTACTAGACACATAAGTTAAGCAAATTAAATATTTTATATAGTTAATGGAAAATGTTATAAGAACTAGTAGTACAATGAGTTGTGAGTAAGTTATATAAAAGAAGTAAACTAGAAGGGGTATTTGTGAAAAAATATGTAGTGAAAGGATTAATAAAATAAAAACCAAAATTTCACATACTGGGGTGTGCTGAGTTCGACCAGAGCAAGGGGAAACAAGGGGGAACCCTTGTTCTTGCTAAATTCACTTAAGTGACAACGGATTTCAAGGATAATCAGTTGCATGTCTCAAATTTTCGATCATCTAAGCATACATAGTGAAGTGGTAAGTCGAATTTCATGATTTGGTGAATTGTAGAAAAAGGGTTTCAACCCAATCATGAGTTTGTGGTATGATTTGTGTAAGTGGGATGTTAGGGTTACTCCCTAGAGTAGAAGTCATGTTTGATTTTAGGTCAATTGAAAGATAATTGTATAAACCCACTTAATGAAAAATTAGCATGAAAGGATGATCAAGTAGAAGTAACTATGTGTAATCTTGATATATGATCTTGCTTGTAACACATGAATGTTAGATAAATTGATGTAGAATAAAAGAATTGTATGAACTTTATTGATTATTGATGATATATAAGATGGACTAGTAAAGTCATGCTTTGAATACTTGTACATTATGCTTTATTAATGAGATGCACACCAAATGTTTGATGAAATGCATAAGAGAATAAATGTGTGAAATTCTGAAAATTAGTGATAATGTTTGTCACTTGAAAATGAGAAGTTTATGTAAATGATGGAATGAAAGTGTTGGGCTAATTGAATGAATGCATTTTAATGTAGGCGTGAAAGAAGAAATCTCAAACACTAAGAAAACGGGAGACTCACAAGATCGAGGTACGTTAGTGTACATCTTATTTATACCATGTTGTCATATGTGTAACAATCTCTATTGTATTCTGTTGTTATGTTGGAATCGAGAAAGTTGAAATATAAGATTGTTGGAAGTAAAGTTAAATCCGTCATAAACGGATGTATAGAAATGAATAAGTTACGAAAGATAATGTTTCATATCCGATTCCTTCTAGTGAACCGGGTATGGGAAGCTAATTATGTTTTGGATGAAAGATTACTCGATCCGTCTTATCGGGTTGGAGTGTAATCGTAGGTAAAGAATATATTCGTTCATTGTAAACGAATCAAATGAAGATTATGGTAACCTTACTAGTACCCGTCGTTAGCGGGTATGTTAAGAAAGGAATGCTAATCTCTATATGGAGACGGGTATGTAATGAACCGTCTAATCGGTTGGTAATGTAATTGAGAGATGTATGGCCGCTATAATGATTAGTCGGGTTGTTAGTCAATCGTGTTGGTGATGAAATGCTAACTTCTTTTGTTTATATTGAACGTAGGTAAATCCTCAGTTTAGGCGACTTGGCAAATTTGGAGCGAGCATACGCACACTTTATGACCATCAAGCGCTTCCGCTAGTTTGTGTTAACGTTTTTGGGTTAAATGTTTGTTTTGTACAACTTGTTAGTAGTCACACTTTTTAACGCTCAATGTTTTGGTTTTAGTAGTGTCTTGTTGAACGGATTGTAGAATTGTATTTAGATTTGATTATGGTTAAAACAGGGGTTGACTCGTTTTATGGACGGGTCATGCCCAAATTTCGTTAAAATTGTGTACTAATGTTGTTAGTATTACAAACTTTAAATCGCGAAAAGTTTAGAAGTTTTAAAAGTTTGTATTTTACTGTGCCCTTTGCATGTTATTTTATTTAAGTGAAAAATCGGGTCTTACAAGTTGGTATCAGAGCCTAGGTTTGAGGGATTCGAGCAAGAGTGATAGTGCTTGAACTCAAACCGACGGCTCGTGCAAAAGTGTGCTCGCCCCGAGATTGCCAATGAGGTAAAATTTTAAATATTCGTTTTGATATGTGTATGCACAGTGTGTTACGGTATAAGTTTTAAGATTAAGTATGCTAAGAAGTGATAAAGCGGGTAAAATGAGAAGTCCCTGGACCCGTGTAGCTGAAAACGGACCCAGGAAATGGTTGGAACAGCCAAAAATAAGGTTCAGCAGCGGTTCAGCATAAGGAGGGGCCGTCGCCGACGGGCTGTAATGCTGTCGCCGACGCCCCATGCTTGCCGACGGCCTATCTTTCTGCCTACGGACATTTTGGGCGACGCCCTATTTACAAAGCCTGTCGCCGACGGGGTGTGAAGCCGTCGCCGACGGCTAGCGGAATTACAATCCGCTGAAAACTTTTATTTTTGCCTTATTTTCGCGTTTCAAGTTCCCGAGTTGTCCGAAAATCAATTTAATAACTGTGTAGGGTCCACGTAAGGCCTAATAAGCTATATGTAACCACAAATAGTGGTTATGAAGGAATGAAATTGTAAAAGTCGAAAGTAACGTGTCGAATGACACTAAGTGAATGATGAAGGTATAAAAAGGGAGTAAAATTAAAACGTAAAGATACGAACGAAGTAACACGGACTAATGAACTACGATATATATTGAAAGCTTGTGATTTGTATTAAATATAAACATGATGATGTGTAGATGGCTGACGCAAGAAGTGTTAATGATGATGACGATACGGCTCATCAAGAAGCGTTTAATAACAAAGTCACAGAAGTGGCGGAAGGGGTTATCCAAGCTAGTCTTCCATGATTAGCTCAAGAAGTAGAAAGTAGAGTGTTGGGGGTTGTGGAGGCCATGATGACTAGCAAGGTCGAAGAATTGAAAGAAATGATTGAGGGATCTAAAGGTAAAAGCAAAGAGCGACGGTGCACGTATAAAGATTTCATGGCATGCCATCCTGTAACGTATGATGGTAAAATCGATCCGATCGCATACCAAAGGTGGATTTCAAACATAGAAGCGGTATTTATACGAAGTCGGTGTGATAAGGAAGACCAGGTAATGTTTGCTACTGGTCAACTTACTCTTCAGGTGAAAGATTGGTGAGATGCGCATAGTAAGGAAGTTGGGGAGGACAAGTTGCAAGAGATGACTTGGCAGGAATTCAAGGAACCTTTTATGAAATACCACTGTCCTCAGTCAGCCATTGATAAGATTCAGGAGGATTTCTTACGCCTCCAACAGAAAAACGAAACGATAAACGAAATATCAAACACGTTTATTGATAAGATGAAGTTTTGCGGAGACTTTGTGAAGACAGAAAGAATGAAGATCAACCGCTTTTATGGTATACTAAAGGCGGAATTTAGGGAGTTCATCACTCCCTCAAAGTGTGAAACCCTTGACGAGCTTATCAATCTGGCACGTGATAGAGAAATTGGAATTAAGAGGCAAGAAGAACGTGGTGAAAAGAGGTCGTTAGAAAAGGGGACAAATGCAAGTCCATCTAAAAAGGCGAGGTTCCAAGATCAGGGAAAGAAAGATAAGTCGAAGGGTAGTATTATTCCTTGCAAGACATGTGGGAAGCTTCATACGGGGGAATGCCTTTTGGGTAAGAAGGGGTGCTACAAATGCGGTGACGAAGGGCATACCTCCTATAAGTGCCCCAGCAACCCGAAGACTTGTTTCAACTACTTCCAAAAGGGGCATGTTAAGTCAGAATGTCCTAAACTTCAGCAAGGGACGAAGAAAGAAGGAAAGAACGAGGATAGCTCTAGGGAGAAAGGTAGAATGTTCCAAATTACATCCGAAGAAGCTAAGTCTCACCCGAATGTGGTCTCAGGTATCTTCTTGTTAAATTCCTTGCCAGTATACGTATTGTTTGATACCGGAGCCACTATGTCGTTCATTTCGAGTGAAATAGTGCAACACCCTTATTTTAGAATTGAAAGAATGATGGCACCCTTAGAGGTAGAAATAGCCGATAGTAAAAATTATTTGTTGCACGAAATCTGTAGAAGTTGTAAGTTAACCATAGAAGATGAGGAATTTGACATCGACCTTATACCTATGGTTTTGGGGGAATTTAAAGTAATAGTGGGTATGGATTGGATGTCCCAAAACCACGCGGAGATAAATTGTGAAAATAAAACCATAACTGTCCAAACTCTGGGAAGAAACCAATTAAAAATCCAAGGAGAAAGAAACGTAGAAGCGAAACTATGTACTATTGCCCAAGCGGTCAAGTATGTAATTAACGGAAGTAGGGCCTACTTAGCTTACGTGGTGGACGCTCAACGAAATCTCTTGAAGATTGAAGATGTCGAAATAATGAATGAGTTTCCGGACGTATTTCCGGAAGAGTTGCCGGGACTCCTTCCCGAGCGGGAGATAGAGTTCCGAATTGAGTTAAACCCAGGTGCAAAACCGGTAGCTAAGGCTCCATATAGGCTAGCCCCCACTGAGATGTGGGAGCTAATGACACAATTGCAAGATCTTCTCGACAAAGGCTTCGTACGCCCGAGTATGTCGCCTTGGGGAGCGCCTGTATTATTCGTTAAGAAGAAAGATGGGTCGATGCGCATGTGAATCGATTACAGAGAATTAAATAAGCTGACTGTGAAGAATCGCTACCTTTTACCTAGAATTGACGATCTTTTTGATTAATTGCAAGGGGCGAGTTGGTTCTCTAAGATAGACCTGCGTTCGGTCCGAAGACCGCGTTCAGAACCCGATATGGGCATTACGAATTTCTAGTTATGTCCTTTGGATTGACGAACGCGCCGACTGCATTTATGGATCTTATGAACCGGGTATGCTGACCCATGTTAGATAAATCGGTGATCGTGTTCATAGATGATATTCTAGTTTATTCGCGGAGCAAGACTGAATATGCGAAACATTTGCGTGAAGTACTTGAAGTTCTCCGTAAGGAGAAACTTTATGCAAAATTCTCAAAATGTGCCTTTTGGCTCAGGGAGGTATAGCTTCTCGGCCATGTTATAAACTCAAAAGGTGTGCTGGTTGATCCATCAAAGATTGAGGCAGTAATGAAGTGGGTTTCCCCGAAAACTCCAACTGAGGTAAGGAGCTTTCTAGGCCTTGCGGGCTATTATATAAGGTTTATACAAGATTTTTCAAAAATAGCGTTACCATTAACAAGATTAACGAGAAAGAAGGAGAAGTTTGTGTGGAGTAAAGAACAAGAGGAAGCCTTTCAAGTGTTGAAGGAAAGGTTGTCTAGCTCTCCAGTTTTGACACTCCCAGATGGAACGGAAGATTTGGTTGTCTATTCAGATGCTTCACATCAAGGTTTAGGGTGTGTTTTAATGCAAAGAGGGAAGGTTATTGCGTACGCGTCAAGACAACTGAAACCGCACGAAGGAAACTACCCAACCCATGATTTAGAATTGGTGGCGGTAGTTTTCGCCTTAAAGATCTGGAGGCACTATCTTTATGGTGCGAAATGTACAATTTACTCGGATCACAAAAGCCTCAAATATTTCTTTGAGCAGAAAGACTTAAATATGAGGCAGCGGAGATGGTTAGAACTTATCAAAGATTACGATTGTGATATCCTTTATCACCCGGGAAAAGCGAACGTGGTGGCTGATGCGTTAAGCCGGAAAGAGTATCCACCCCCCATTCAAGTAAAATCCATGAAGATGATTGTTACGCCACGTTTAGTTGATATGATACGAGATTCCCAAATAAAGTCGCTTGGAGCAAAAGACCCAAAGAAAGAAAGAATGAAAGGTATAGCCGATAAATTAGAAGAAAATTCGACCGGACTCAAATCAAGATTTGGTCGAATTTGGATACCACGATTCTGCGAAGTCAAGACCACTCTACTCGACGAGGCTCATAAGTCACGATACTCAATCCATCCCGGGGCAACCAAGATGTACCGGGACTTGAAAACCAATTACTGGTGGCCGGGTATGAAGCGCGATATTGTAAAGTATGTCTCGAAATGCTTAACATGCTCCCAAGTGAAAGCAGAACACCAAAAACCATATGGGGAGTTACAACCCTTGGAAATTCCAGTCTGGAAATGGGAGGAGTTAACTATGGATCTGGTAACCAAGCTTCCTAGAACGAAAAAAGGGCATGATGCAATATCGGTAATCGTAGATCGACTCACAAAAAGTGCCCACTTTCTACCTATTCGAGAAGCTTATTCTTAGTAAAGAATGGCAGAAGTTTATTTGAACGAGATAGTTTCTCGACATGGGGTGCTCGTTTTAATCGTCTCAGACAGGGACACAAGATTTACCTCTCGTTATTGGCAAAAGTTTCATGAAAGTATGGGCACGAAGCTACACATAAGCACAGCCTATCACCCTCAGACTGATGGTCAATCAGAATGAACCATCCAAACTCTTGTTGATATGTTAAGAGCTTGCGCCTTAGATTTTGGTGGAAATTGGGACGACCATTTACCACTAGCGGAATTTTCTTATAATAATAGCTACCATAGTGGTATTCAAATGGCTCCTTATGAACTGCTATACGGGAGGAAATGTAGGACTCCCGTATGTTGGGGTGAAATATGGCAAAGAGAGCTTGCACCGAGTGATTTAATAGTAATGACCAATGAAAAGATTGATTTGATTAGAGCTCGACTGAAAGCGGCCCAGGATCGACAGTAAGCTTATGCAGACAAGAGAAGGCGTCCTATCGAATTTCAAGTCAGAGATCATGTTCTATTGAAAGTATCAACATGGAAGGGCATAATCCGTTTCCGCAAACGGGGTAAGTTAGGTCCTCGTTATATCGAACCGTTCAGAATTTTGGCTCGAATTGGAAGGGTTGCATATCGATTAGAATTACCGTCTACACGAGACGGGATTCACAATACCTTCCACGTGTCGCAGTTGAGGAAGTATCTTGCAGATGAAACAGCTTTAGTGCCTCTTGAGGACATTGAGTTGGACGAAAGGTTAAATTATGTCGAAAGACCAATAGCCATTAAAGACGTTAAGGTGAAGAATCTTCGCAACAAAGCCGTTAGACAAGTGTTGGTTCAATGGCAATACCGAAAGGGGTCGGAACTTACATGGGAAGCGGAAGATGAAATGAAGAAGCACTACCCTTTTCTCTTTGGTATGTAAATGTTCGAATTTGTTATGTGCCCAGGTTTCGGGGACGAAACCTCTTTTAAGGGGGGTAGACTTGTAACACCCCAAAAAGATTTACTAGACACATGAGTTAAATAAATTAAAGATTTAATATAGTTAATGGAAAATGTTATAAAACTAGTAGTACAATGAGTTGTGAGTAAGTTATATAAAAGAAGTAAACTAGAAGGGGTATTTGTGAAAAATTATGTAGTGAAAGGATTAATAAAATAAAAACCAAAATTTCACACCCTGGGGTGTGCTGAGTTCGACCAGAGCAAGGGGAAACAAGGGGGAACCCTTGTTCTTGCTAAATTCAATCAATTGACAATGGATTTCAAGGATAATTAGTTGCATGTCTCAAATTTTCGATCATCTAAGCATACATAGTGAAGTGGTAAGTCGAATTTCATGATTTGGTGAATTGTAGAAAAAGGGTTTCAACCCAATCATGAGTTTGTGGTATGATTTGTGTAAGTGGGATGTTAGGGTTACTCCCTAGAGTAGAAATCATGTTTGATTTTAGGTCAATTGAAAGATAATTGTATAAACCCACTTAATGAAAAATTAGCATGAAAGGATGATCAAGTAGAAGTAACTATGTGTAATCTTGATATATGATCTTGCTTGTAACACATGAATGTTAGATAAATTGATGTAGAATAAAAGAATTGTATGAACTTGATTGATTATTGATGATATATAAGATGGACTAGTAAAGTCATGCTTTGAATACTTGTACATTATGCTTTATTAATGAGATGCACACCAAATGTTTGATGAAATGCATAAGAGAATAAATGTGTGAAATTCTGAAAATTAGTGATAATGTTTGTCACTTGAAAATGAGAAGTTTATGTAAATGATGGAATGAAAGTGTTGGGCTAATTGAATGAATGCATTTTAATGTAGGCGTGAAAGAAGAAAGCTCAAACACTAAGAAAACGGGAGACTCACAAGATCGAGGTACGTTAGTGTACATCTTATTTATACCATGTTGTCATATGTGTAACAATCTCTATTGTATTATGTTGTTATGTTGGAATCGAGAAAGTTGAAATATAAGATTGTTGGAAGTAAAGTTAAATCCGTCATAAACGGATGTATAGAAATTAATAAGATACGAAAGATAATGTTTCATATCCGATTCCTTCTAGTGAACCGGGTATGGGAAGATAATTATGTTTTGGATGAAAGATTACTCGATCCGTCTTATCCTGTTGGAGTGTAATCGTAGGTAAAGAATATATTCGTTCATTTTAAACGAATCAAATGAAGATTATGGTAACCTTACTAGTACCCGTCGTTAGCGGGTATGTTAAGAAAGGAATGCTAATCTCTACATGGAGACGGGTATGTAACGAACCGTCTAATCGGTTGGTAATGTAATTGAGAGATGTAAGGCCGCTATAATGATTAGTCGGGTTGTTAGTCAATCGTGTTGGTGATGAAATGCTAACTTCTTTTGTTTATATTGAACGTAGGTAAATCCTCAGTTTAGGCGACTTGGCAAATTTGGAGTGAGCATACGCACACTTTATGATCATCAAGCGCTTCCGCTAGTCCGTGTTAATGTTTTTGGGTTAAATGTTTGTTTTGTACAACTTGTTAGTAGTCACACTTTTTAACGCTTAATGTTTTGGTTTTAGTAGTGTCTTGTTGAACGGATTGTAGAATTGTATTTAGCTTTGATTATGGTTAAAACAGGGGTTGACTCGTTTTATGGACGGGTCATGCCCAAATTTTGTTAAAATTGTGTACTAATGTTGTTAGTATTACAAACTTTAAATCATGAAAAGTTTAGAAGTTTTAAAAGTTTGTATTTTACTGTGCCCTTTGCATGTTATTTTATTTAAGTGAAAAATCGGGTCTTACAAGTTGGTATCAGAGCCTAGGTTTGAGGGATTCGAGCAAGAGTGATAGTGCTTGAACTCAAACCGACGGCTCGTGCAAAAGTGTGCTCGCCCCGAGATCGCCAATGAGGTAAAATTTTAAATATTCGTTTTGATATGAGTATGCACAGTGTGTTACGGTATAAGTTTTAAGATTAAGTATGCTAAGAAGTGATAAAGCGGGTAAAATGAGAAGTCCCTGGACCCGTGTAGCTGAAAACGGACCCGGGAAATGGTTGGAAAGTTTATGCATCGCATGCATAACTGATGCCTCGTGTTAACAAATACAGCAGAAATAGCCTTCTTCATTGCTGGATCTTGGTCAGTGACAACAACTTTTGGTTGAGAACAAACACCTTTTAGAAAAACTCTCAACAACCAAATATACGTATCAGCAGTTTCTGACGCCAATAATGCTACACCAAATGTAACATTGCAGTGATGATTGTCTATACCAGTGAACGGTACAAACACCATAGAGTATCTGCATATGAAAACGCCATGAGAACTGACACAATAATAAAAACGCAAGTGCATGTAAACTAATAAAACGCCATTGCATGTAAACTAATAAAACGCCATATCATGTAAACTAATAAAAACGTCATTGCATGTAAACTCATAAAACGCCAAAAAACAGAAAAAAGTTGAATTATAAAATATTAATTGTTGGAACGATACGTGGCTTCAAACGAAATCACATCACCAAACACGTGGTAATTACGTTTGGCTTGATCGTCACACCAAAAAAAGTCCCTTCAAACGATTCTCTTCGTGTGTGAAATAATCATAAAAGAAATTAGGCTGGGAATGTTTTTTTTCATTCAAATGTCTCACAACCATATCGGCGTCATATTCCCCTATAAACAAGTTAATTTGCCTCTTATAGTTCTTAAATTCAACTTTACTTGCACCCACGTCTTCAAAACCGCCAAAACAAGTCTTCATAACATTAAATGCCTTGACGGGACCCAAATTCAGCTTAGAGATGCTGTGTATAACATGCTTCTGGAGCTGAGTGAGGTGTCGTTTAGTTGGAAGAAAATGCTTATCAGGACGTTCAACAAGATCATAGTTGTGCTCCTCGACAAACTTATACACCTTCCATGATCCAGCCTCAAAAATTACACATAACAGTGCACCATAATCAGTCCTCTTTGAAAAGTTGGATCTCACTAATCGCTCCCTTTGATTGGGGTCCAATGTATCAACCTTCTTGTCCTTGTATAACCCAGATCTCGTACACAAGTAATACTTAATATGTAAGACACCTTCAGAGTTTGTCTTTGTAGTCCCTTTCCTGACTGAAAACCCACACTCCTTGGCATACTTAACATACACTGAATAACAATTATCGAGGCTTGAGAATACCATGTCCATTGTGGTAATCCAGTTTTGGGGCAAAGCCTTTGATTCGAGGAAGCAACTTCGTCTAAGAAAACACAGTGAGGAACAGAAAAATCAGAAAAACGCCATTAAAAATAAAACAATGTCTCGTAATAACATTATACATTAAAAAGCCATTAATTGAATAATAAACAAGACATAATAAACACATAATTTAAAAACGACATGATGAAAACGCCATGAGATGAATAATTAAAAACACTTAACAACATAAATTATTAACAAATGTAACATCATAATGAAAACGCCATAGTTAACAAAACTGATATTTACACAAATTAACAAATAGTAATAACTGATGTTTACAAATACTACTAAATAACATTCAAAACTAATCAAATAGATGTAAAACGCTAATGATCGTAAAAACATAAGAAATATACTAGATCGTAAATGACAATTAAAATTCATATTGAAAACTCCAATTATCAGTTCTTAGTAATCGTTTAACTACCAATTAAAACGCGATTAAATTGCATAATTGAATAACGCCATTGAAATCATACAACACATTATAAAATACAAATATAAAAAACAATGAAACAAGCATTAAAGAACAAAACGCCAAATCTGTTGCATGATTTGCTGGAACAAAAATAGAAAATGTCAACGAATTTTACTTTGTCGAACAGAATCTACGTTAGACGCCATAGATCTGAGAAAGCTTGCAAATGAGGTAACAGCTAACAAGAAATCTTTGGAGTTATAATTTGAAAGAGATTTATAACGCGAAGAAGGAGGGAACGTATAAAAGGACAATCGTACCCCTGCATATCAATTAGCGCCCCCTGCCACGTGTTGGGCCAGGATCCGTTCTCACCGTTCTCACACTTTTCACCGTTCTCTCCTGATCCCGTTCCTATATATATACACACACACATTAGTCTGAATCCATTTAGATGCTTTCTAATTACAAACTATAAGGGTTCTAATAATGTTATAATCCATCTGAGATCATCACAAACAAAGTTATGTAGGATATGGGTCACAATTATAACAAAGTTATGTAGGAAGTTTGGCTGGAAGTGACATTGGAGATTGAAGAATGAAGAAATAAATGAAGTTTTGCCAGCTTCTACCGTAGCTTATAGTAAGTACCATAAGCTACGATAGCTCTAGAACAACAATCATCCACCGTAAGACAGAAAGTGGCTGGCGTAGGCATCTTTACAAGCCACCATAAGCTATGGTGGCCACCGTAGCTTATGGTGGCGCCCAGTTCAGAAATGTAACTCCCTTTTTAAAGACAATGATTGGTGTCTTTTGTTTATCCTTATCATTATCTCCATTTCAGAACTTTTTAGAGGTGAATTTTAGGTGATACGACACTATTTTGGGTGTTTCAATCATTGCTTTTCCATCTTTGATCCATATGAACATTGGAATTGAAGTGATGATCAATCGAACTATTTGTGGCTAAGTTCTCTTATGTTTTCCCTCGCATTGTAAGGTTTCAAACTAAATGTTTGTGATTGTTTATGTTATTTCTAGGATAGTAGTTTAATCTTTTGATTATGTTACTATGGTGTTTATGAGTTTATTTGCACTTGTTTGTATTGTTGAATTTCATTTTCTGAACCATCAGTTCTTGGTGCCATAGGCAATAGAGATTTATTAGGAGGGACTCGGGGTTGGCTATACTAAACTGGTTATCGGGTGACTACCTTGTGTTTTGTAATCCAAGTACTTTGTCCCCTTTTATCACAATCAAACATGTATTCAAGAACTATATCTATGTAGTTCTTCATATATTAAACATTCACATTAACATTTGTAGAAACCTGAAACCGGGGGAGAACATATCCTCTCATCTCTGAATCGAAATCTTGTTAAGTGCTTGTTAGTTAATTTTAGTTAAACAAACTAATCAATTAAAATTTGAGATTACTTTTTCTGCTATTTAGGTTTAATTCTAGTAATTTGCAAACTGCTTAGATAATACATTTTCCACAAACTCCATGTGTTCGATACCCATTTACCACTATCTATATAGTGTATTTGGATTATTTTTGAGTGAGTCTTCGACCTCACGTCAGTTGTTAAATGTCACTGTCTAGGTGACGTCAGCCAGGATGCTTAAGATGTTTCTATTGTACTATAAATAGAACAGTGCAAGTACTGTTCTATTCATCACTTTCCATCTTGATATTTTGTACGAACAAATAGGAGTGATCTTATGTTGAGGGGGAGTTTTTAAATTCTCATGCATACGTGAATCATTGTAATTACAATCTTTAAATTAAAAGCTTGATGATGAAAGCAAATCTTCCATTGTTGTGATTTAAAGTTTATTCTTCTGCTGCATTATTTCCATATTTGTATATCTTGTTTCATTGTTCATCTTAAACATTCACAACAATTAAAACTCAGATCCTAACAGTTCATGTAGTTTGTTGACACTCAATTCTCATGAAAAAATATAAAAAAATTCAAGGTGACAGTGAAACAGAGTTCGTAAATCATAAAGTTTGGTCCTTATTTGAGAAGAATGGAACTCTTCATAAGTTGTCTTGTCCATACACACCATAACCAAATGGACATGTGGAATGTAAACATCTACATATAGTCGAAACTAGTTTAGCCATCATATTTAATGCTAAATTTCCATCCAAATTTTAGGTTGATGCTTTTTCATCTGCTATTTTCATAATAAATCGTCTACCTACCCCGTTACTCGAAGGTAAATCTCTATTCGAAGTTTTATTTTCACAAAGGCCATACTATAATACCTTTAAAGCATTTGGTTGTGGTGTGTTACCTTACTTACGAGATTATTTGCAATATAAACTAGCCCAAATGAGCGTCCTAAGTAATTTAATTGGTTATAGTCCAATATACAAAGGATATCCGTGCCTTGACCCTGCCACATCACACGTCTATGTTACGTGACATGTCAGGTTTAACGAAACTAAGTTCCCCTTCCATGGCAGTATTGATAATAACTTGCATTTGGACATCCCATTGAACTCCTTTATGATACAGCCTACAAATCACCCACACCTCAGACACAAACTCCCAAAGCACCACCTCCCATGCAACCTTTGCTTGGAGTTTCCCCTACCAAACCCTCCACCAATTTCACCACCAACCTTACCCTCCTCACAAACAGAACCTCCACTCCACCTTCCCCTATATCGCCTACCTCACCACCAAACCCCTATACCTAAACCAGCCTACACCCAACCGACTCCACCCCCTTATAGTTCCGATTCCTCTAGCCCAACAACCCCTCCTCCGCCTCCTCTTTTACCAACCCATCCAATGATTACACGTGCAAAAGCCGGTATATTCAAACCACGTTACCAAGCCAATTTGTTACATGTCACCCATTTCACCAAGCCCTCTTCCCTCTAAAGACCTAAAGAGCCTCAAAACCACTATTAAAGATGACGAATGGCTTCATGCCATGCACAAAGAAACTGAGGCTCTCACAAAAAAAGATAACACTTGGTCTTTAGTTTCCCGTCTGGTTAACCGTCATGTCATTGGATTGAAATGGTTCTTTCACATCAAATATCATTCTGATGGCTCCGTTGAACACCACAAAGCATGGCTTGTGGCGCAAGGTTTTAGCCAATTTCCGGGCATTGATTACTCCCACACGTTTAGTCCATTTGTTAAGGGTTCTAGTGTTTGTTTCATCATCTCCTTAACTGTTCTTAATGGATGGAAATTACATCAACTTGATGTAAACAATGCCTTTTTACATGGCCATCTAAATGAATGCGTATATATGGAACAATCTCCGAGTTTTATCAAGTCTAAATTTCCTGATTACATGTGCAAGCTCAATAAAGCCCTATATGGTCTCAAACAAGCTCCTCGTGCATTGTTTCATCAATTAAGCACCTTTTTAACCACCAACAGCTTTGTATGTAGCCATGTCGATCCGACCTTGTTCATCTTTAAATAGGAATCATGCACCATGTACTTTCTTGTGTATGTGGACGATTTAATCCTAAAGGGCAATCAAGATAACATGCTATGATCCTTTATTGCTAGGCTTCACAATGAATTTTCAATCAAGGATTTAGGCGAACTAAACTACTTCTTTGGCGCTCAAGTTGCGAATCAAGATATCGAACTATGGCGAATAGCACAACTGAAATCATTTGGATCACTCACCTTCTTCGTGAACTTCATGCCTTACTGTCGTCTCGCCTAACAATTCTTTGTGACAATTGGAGTGCTCTCTTTCTCATTCAGAGTCTATCTCATAAACGGGTCAAACATCTTGACATTGATTATCACTTTATTCATAAACTTGTAGTCTGGGAAGTTTCACACTCGTTTCATTCCATCCAAGCTCTAGGTTACAGACATCTTTACCAAAAGCTTTCCGCAGTCACTTTGAAGCCTTTTGGAAGATGCTTCACCTTAGTCCTTCAACATCTAGCTTGTAGGGGGGGGGGGGGGTGTATTAGTCTACATACTTCATAATCTTATTTATTGTATTTATTTTAAACGGTCTTGTTGTATTTATTGTACAAGGGTATTAGTCTACATACTTCATATTCTTTCTCACTCGGAGAGTTATATTATACATATTACAGAAATTCCCCAACAACATACACATTTCAAACCAAAACCCGAACTTGAGTTATATATGAAACCTACCATTCTTGCAACTATATAAACAAAAATGGGTCATTAATTGACCTTTGATATGTTTATTGTAAATTCAATGTATAGATTCTCTAAACCCATAACCCCCCCCCCCCCCCCCCCTCTAAGGTTAAAGTAAAAGTTTATTCTTTTCTATCCTTCGTTGTGTACATAGGTGTTGTAAGTTATATTTTACCGAAGGATCTTTAGGCACCATAAGTACTACATTGTAACATCCGTCAAAATGGGTTTCCAAAATCCAACCCGTTTTGCATTTTGGATCCTAACCCTTGAAACTCGAGAGCTTCGCAAAATAGTTAATCGTTTGGTTCGTTATAAATATGGTCATTTAATTATTCATTAGTTAATTAATTTAATTAATTAAATTTACAAATAAAAGTTTTATTCTTTTTATTTTTATAAAAATAATTTAGTTAGTTCGTTAAGTTTCAAAGTTAGTAACCAAGTTAGTGTTAGTTATTATAAACATGTAAGTCAAGGGGCTTTATTGTAACATTTTTGAACTTCAACCAAAAAAGGAAACAAAATGTGAGCCGCGGGTTTCGAACCCGGGTTCACCCGCTCACCAAACATATTTGATGTCGTTCAAATAGCAAGTCCTTAAAATTTTAAGCGCGAATCTCGTTTCTTTTTTTCATTTTTCCGCCCAAAAACGAGAACAGCGGCTTACAAGCTGTTAACCTTTTTAATTTGATTGATCATGGTCATCGAGTTTCCTTCTTTCCTTCCCTGATTCTTTGGTGAGACTTTTGTGATTGAAGTTTCCTTCCTTATGAAATCTTGAACCTAGACACATATTTACACACATACGATTATACGAATCAATCTCCGATCGTTTCCATATATTGCGAGACTTTCGAACGCTATAAAAACCGAACCATCTCGACACCCTCACAACACCTTTTCGTAGCACCCAAACGTACGCCGGAGAAACCGAGTACGTCGCCGAAGTTCGAAGCATCGCCGAAGAGATCAAAAGTCGGCCAAAGTTCGCAACGGAAAACAATACGAGTTCATCACCTTCGGTATACTTTTTTTTGTAAATCCTTTCGTTTTATATCTTTTCCATTCGTGAATCAGATAAAGCTTCAAAACATTATCCATCATACACAAAGATTGCTAACAGTGGAGTCTTGCTCTGTTCTATTATGAGGATGATGATGATATTTTGTATTAGAATAAAATAAAAACCAACAACCAGAACACATTTGGATTTATCAATTATGACGACAGTGATGTTCAAATCCCATGTTTTCTTAACATACAAATTATTTTAAATTATTTATATTTAATTATGACCATAATCATATCTAATCCCACTTTCTTTTTATCAAATATTAGTCGGGCTTTTGATGTGAATATAGTGTAAAACTTTGGTGTATATTTAGCTTCTAGCTTTAAGGTAGGGTGATCTTCATTAATATACTGAAGCTTTGTCCCATTGTGCTGTCGCTGCACATTTCTTTCTTTTTAATAATCAAATTATGGACTATTTTTATATTTATATTTTAATCAGTTGGTAAATTTGGTTTACATTTAAATCAATTTATGATTAAATCCAATTAAATAAAACAGTCATTAAAAATTAAATAAACCAATCTTTTTATAAGATAAAGAAGGATTCATAAATACTTAGTGGGTGTTTGGCTTAGCTTCTATTTCAACCAGAGCCGGTTCAAGCTATTTGGAGGCCCTAAGCGGATCCCTTTCGGTAGAAAAAAATACTAAATTGTGTAAAAACCAAAAAACCAAAATGATTATTTCATCTGGACCCTAAATTAAAAGAGTTGGGCAACACATAAACAACTTAACATTGAGGCCTGATTATAAATTCTATTAGGGCCCAACCTTTTTGAAAATAATTAAACTACATTGGGTTTCTCTATTGGGCCTTGAAAAAAAAACATAAAATGTGAAAGCTTTACCGCTAAAGTACAGAGGCATTGCATGTTATATTTGTCAAAGTCTACCTAATATCCAGACTATAAAACACATATCAAACTTCTTAAAAAAAAGGAGGCCCAAAAAATGTGGAGGCCCTAGGTCCAGATCTTGGTTTAACATGCTATTGGGCCGGCTCTGATTTCAACTTATTGACTTATTGAACAGTGAAAAGGGGTGAAAAGGACTTATTGAAGTGTTTGGGAAATGTGTGTATGTGACGCAATAATTCAATAAGCAAGAAATTTTAGCTTATTAAACAGTGAAAATGACTTATTATAAGTCACAAATAAGCTAAGCCAAACACCCCCTTGATCATTGAGTGCAAACATTAATTTGAAGATGTTTGAAATTATATAACCTAATATTTCAAAGGAGTTGTACCAATCTTCTATAAAATAAAAATATTAAATAGAAGATTAGTTTAAATACTCTAAGTTAAAAATGTAGTTATGTTGTAAACGATGAGTATTAAGACTTCAATTAACCCTTAAATAATAACGGAATCGGTACGTGTTATTTGAAAATCTAGGTTAATCGTCTCAAATGTACGGTATCCTTTTTCCTATCTTTACTCGTGCGTTATTTCAAGGAATCTCCATACGCAGCCACTGTGAGTATACTCGAACACATTTTACTTTTAAACACTTTTGGGTGCAACATGTATTCTATATAAAAACACGAAACACTTGAAACTATTTGAATCACTCTTTATCCATGTTTGAACATGATACTATATGATGCTTGTTAATCTCGTATGCTATGTAAACTTTTAGTGTCGATATGCTCATTAACTTTGTACAAGCCTACCTTAACAAATTATACCGCAATAGGAGTAATGCACCGCCCAAGAGTCTTGGGGTATTGTTAAGTTTAACATGTTAACCTCTCGTTATTCTTTGGGATAGGCTATATAAACGCGTTGGATTCTTGGGTTTGAACATATTGTTACACCGTTTCTGTATATTAGTAACTTGCATATTGTTATTCATGTTGGATATGAGCCGTTAAACTATTTTAGTCTAAATTATGCTATGTATGAAAACTTGTATACTCGCCAACTTTTTGTTGATTATATTTTAATACATGTTGCGGGTTGCTAGACAAGATGATAAAGATGATGCTAAGTGAAGAAACAAGATTTAGGTGGACTTAGAAACACACTTAGATTAATCTATTTTGTCAATGTATGTTGAAGCAATGTTGCTCATTTTTTTATTTTTGTATGACATTTTTAGCAATCTATGATATTCAGTTTAAACTCATATTGTCACATATTGTTATAAAATTTTGAGCAATTTGTTCGTCTCATCCCGATGTTTCCGCCATCGATTAGGGTGTGACATTCATACCCAAAGTAAAAGTTATGGAAACAAATGAGAAATCCTACTATTCCTTCCAACTTTGTTACATAATAATCATCCCTCGTTTCAGTTGCACCTAAACTAAAACAACAAACTATTTTCCAATATACAAATTCTAAATTATTATAAAAAAATCTATCTATTTGGACATAAGTTACTTACGATGTTGCTAATATGACAATGAACATGTGACATGAATGAACATGTGACACCATGTGGATGTAGCATAAATGTTATTTTCATCTAGGATTTTCTTAAATATATGATTGTGACATAAAATATTTGTGTATTTTTAAAACCATCTTATTAAAGTGACAAAGAATAGAAGCAAATAAACAGGGAAATTAATTCTTAAAAGAAAATCGACAAATTCCTAGATGCTTCAAAAATACACAAAAGGTGCCTTTATATAGGGATTTTCTAAATTTGACAGGTTTGTCAAATTTTCGAAATTACATGATTATAATTAGAATAAATTCAAATTAACAACATAAATAAAAGAGTGAATTATGCTAATTAATGATTTAAGCGTTATAAGCTATAAAATCTTGATTGGCGAAATTGGACCCTAAATCAAGGAATTCGGTTAATTCCATCGGTAAAAACCCCAAGCTTCAAAATATCTTTCTTTGTTATATTTGATTCAAGGATAACAGAAAAATTTTAATGTTTAGTAGTTCGTCTGCATTTTTTACAATCATCCCATGGGTATTTAAAATCAGATTATTCTTTTTCTTATTTGGTAAGCTATCTTTTCCGTTGTAGATTACTCACGCATCACAACTACCTTTATAAAATGTTACTTATTTTTGTTGTTAATTAAGCTAATAATAACATAGATTGTATTAAAATAAGAAAGAATAACACATAAAACACAAGAGTATAAGAAAAGAAACATGCAATCCCTTTCGAATGCAAGTTTAATAATTAAACATAAACTTGAAATTCCACTTAAATGTTTAAAGGAATACATAGATAGGGGAGGTTCATTTGAGAAGAAAATTAAATTGAGAACAAAAAGAATAAATGGTACAATTGTAAAACATTAAATAGTTTTTCTCTTATCTCATTTATTATTATTTTGACTAATTAATTAGTCATAAAGAGTATCATCCTACACACTAAAAATTTTGCCTAGACACATCAAAATTTATCCTACACATTTTTGAAAATTTATCATACACATACTGAAATTTATCCTACACAACTCGTAATTCATCCTACACCCCTCATAATTTATCCTACACTTTCAATTAATTTTTATCTTCTTTGAAAAAATATATTTTTTTTAAAATAAGTTACAAATTTAATTTAGTTAGCTATTACTCCCTCCGTCCCACTAAAAGTGTCCTATTTTGAATTTTCAAAGTCTTTATTTGTAAACTTTGACCTTAAATAATTTTGTTTGTGTTAGATAATACTTGATGAAAGTTATATGATTTGAGTGTGTTTTACAAGTGTTTTTATCGGGTTAATTTTCATCAAGTTTTATATAACACAAAAATATATAATTAAAGTCAAAGTTTATAAATAAAGACTTTGAAAATTCAAAATAAGACACATTTAATGGGACGGAGGTAGTAAAAAGGAAGACTAACAATTAATGATCTATCTAATTTTACCAATATACCCATATTAAATACAAAAATTAAATGAAGTAAAATGAAGCATTATTATTGGTTGAAGTTTGTTCTTTTTTATTCTAACAAAAAATTTCTTCTCATTTGAACCCTCCACTACATAGATATAATTCATACACTTTTCACATCAATAAATAGGTTAAACTCAATGAATCACATAAAGCCATAGTACAACACGATAGAGTCTCTCTATAGTAGAATCTATATAATATAATAAGTGGATTTGGGACACTTGGGATGTCCTCAAGGTCATTTGGGAGGGAATGAATATTAGCTAATGTAGAAGTGGGATCCGTTTGTTATTCGGGTCAAGCATGACAGATCATTTATTTGTCTTTCTTTCTCATTCTTCTTTAACACTCTTCGACATTCTCCACAACCCCAAAACCAAAGTTGTTCATCTTGATCTTGGTTCAACAACCCTTTGTCAATCCAAGGTGATTTGTGAGGAAATCGTTCTTCCATAAATCTGTAAACATGAATTCTACTTCAATCCATCTTCTTCCGTTCATGTTTGATTATCCGAAGTATGCTTTAGGGTTTTAAAAATATCGTTGGTTCATTTGTTTAGATTTGTTCACCTTTTAGGGTTTTAAAAACTTATTTTGCTTTTCAGATTCGTAAAAAAATTGATGTTTTCGGATTATATGTCGTGAAATTGCAATTCGTATTTCAAATATGTGAGATGAACACCAGTGATGGTGCCAGAAAACCCGTTGGTTTAATTTGGTGAGTTTTTTTTTTAATTATTTTGGTATATTTTGCAAGTTTGTATTGTTGTGGTAGTTTGGTAATTTCGATCACCGTATTAAGCTGAGCACTTTGATAAATGCACTATTTGATTTTGATGCCTTTAGGGTTAGGGATCAAAGTTAATGTTGCTTATGCACTAGTGGTAGGGTTTAGAGACCAGGTCGACACATGCATTTTCTATTTTCGGTGAAGTTTTCAACAATCCGATATGATCTAGAATTAAGGTTTATAATGTTTGACTTGACTATTTAATATATACTAATACATACAAAAACTGAGTCAGTATAATCAGATCATTTGTATACTTTTGTGCTTTTGACTTGAAATTTCTTTTATAAGAGAGATGTTTGACAAGGCAACATTCTTCACAACCTTTTCCTTTTGGTAACATTTGCATTCCTTTGCTTATCTCATGTATGGTAGATCTAGCCGATTACATAATTTGTTTTACCAAAAGTGTTAAGTCTGAGTATACAAAGCTTGTAATTAAAAAACAGATAAGTGCAAACAATTTTGTATTGCATAAGTAAAGATAAGTAATCACAAGCAAGAAACCATCATCAAAATAAGTTTTCCATTTGTAATCAAATGATTATAGAAAGTTTTACAGAATGATTGACTCTACAGTCCCCCTCAGATTGATCACTAAACAATTTTGTTTTTACAAAAGAAAGGTGATGTGTAGTGATGATATAGATCTCTAACATGTGAGATCTATTTATACTAAGTATGCAAGCTCTGTTTGTGATTGGCTGACATCACCCTGATAGTGACATGTAACATTCCTAACAGAAAAGATTTCATAGATGTCGCAAACATCAGTGGGAATCAAACAGCTGATTTTAATTAAGCTAAACACTGTTAAAAGCATATATTGTTACATTGGAAAACAACTGTTAAGTTATCCTCTGTTGCTTTATTCCAAACATCTGTTTGGAAAGATAAATGTTTGGTCTTCTTCTTCATACCTTTGCTTCAGCAGACTTTAGGACTTGAACAAACCTTGTTTCTTTATGAACAACGGTTCCAAGGCTTCAAACAGATGTTTGCTGATCCTCAACAGATGTTCTGATTTAGGTGTTCAAGATTCACTATCTTTGGGAGGAATCTGGTTCAAGCTTTTATTTATTTCTTGATCACTTGATCATGTTTCGGTTTTTTAATACCATTTGTTCTTTTGTAGGTCCAACAATCTCCCCCTAGAACAGATGATGCCAATACAGATGTTTATTAGATCAATTTTATTGCTCTTCAACTTATCTCTGATTTGGGCTCTAAATTGCTTCTCAAATCTTTTCAGAGAGAGAGAGAGTGAGAGTGATTTGCATCCCTTTCGAGTGGAAAATCCAGTTGATCTTAAAGATCCTCAATTTTCAGGCTCATGGCATTATTAATTGAGGTCTTTTTCACTTCTCCATTGGCCATGTCTATTGTCAATTCATGGCTTGCTTGAGGCTGATAGATTTTCTAGGACCGATTTTATTGGAAGAGATGAAGGAAATTGTTTTCCCAAGACTTGTCCTAGTAGCTCTTCTAGTTTGGCATCCAGACGCCCATACATGAGTTCACTATTAATCCCTTCCTTCCGTATCTCATCTTCAAACTTTTGTTGATCTTTTGAGGACATCTCCTTTTATCTTTTGAGATAGCTTCTAATAGATGAGGAGACATTCTTAGTAGATGGGTGTTTTGAAAGATTAACCAGAGAGCTGATAGGTACATTCAAGTCTTCATAGTTTGGCCTTTTGGGGACTGAGGGATCTTTAGCTCTTAGTTCTTTAAGTTTCTTATAACTCTCTTTGATTGTTGGCTCATCCTAACTGGCAATTGATTGCATTGATCCAAATTTAGCTACCACCATTTCCTCCTTGATTCTTCTTAGCTCAACAACCTTTTGACCAATAGGCTTTTTACATGCTTTCCAATTATGAGGAGTGGGCTTGATATCTGGATTGAGCTTTAACTTCTCAATCCTTGCAATTTCTTCTAGAAGGGCTTCTGTAGTCCAATCAGAGAATTGAGCCCTTGTAGCTGTGTAAGGCTTATTCTTCATTATGAATTCCAAGTAGTCTTCCCTTATAGATTTTCCGAGTTCAGGGTGTTTACTGGTCTTTGTGAAGCCTTTTGACTAACATCCTAAGCAGTTAAAGCGGTAAAATAGCGGATAGCGGTCAAGGTCCGCTATACGATATATAGGTTATAGCGGTGGTATAGCGGTAATTTTTATACCATGCATAATTTATATACTTTTATATATATATATATATATATATATATATATAAATATGTCTTTGAAAAATATTAATAGTAATATCAAAATTCATAGTTTTATCATTCCAAATATTAGTGGTAATGTCTCCACTTCAAAACATAAAAACATAAAGTGTCGATGTTCGAAACACGATCTAGTCATAAGAAATGAAATCTTCCTCCGAGTCTACATCAACCAAGGAATCCAATCGTTCATCAAGATCTTCCACTTCAACTGAATTAACTCTAACATCATCATCATCATCATCTCTATAACGCTCTCTTTTGCTCCTAGTACTTGGCCCAACGTCTTCGTTTCCTCCCATTGCCTCTCGCGCAACCGACCATAGAAGACCATCACTACCATCAACAAAATCTCGATGCTCAATTTCCGTTGGTATAACCCAATCATCATTTTCATCTACGTCTCTTAACAAAATAGGATCCAAAGAGTTGTTGGTTTTTAGTGAGTTGAAGCGCCTTTGTAACCTTGTGTTGTATTGGATGAATACAAGATCATTGAGTTTTTGTTGCAAAAGACAATTTCTTTTCTTTGAATGTAACTAAACATAAAGAATAAAAAAATTACATAATGAAGTAAAGAGGTTAAATATTATAATATAATTTTAAAAAATATGTAGTAGGAAAACTTACATTGTCGAATTTACTCCAATTGCGTTCACAAGGTGAAGCGCTACAAGTTTGACTAAGGACAGTAATAGCAAATTTTTGGAGCAAAGGTGTGTCGATCCCATAAGTACGCCACCATATATCTACATTTTATATAAATAAATGGACTGATGTAATAAGAACATGTGAATACATTGAAATGTTTTTACTTACATGGTGCGACTTTCGTTCGAGCCCTTGTAGCAGCCGGAGATCCAAAGTGCCCAACTAAATCAATGTATAAATTCATGTCTTGCCTGACTTTATCATTATCTTCCAAATTGGGTACTAAACGGTCAATAGCAACATAAAGTCCCGCTGAAATGTCCGAGTTCTTCCGTAAATCCTTTGATGTATCCGCATGGTAAATGGCAGGGTTCAAGAAACATCCAGCTGCATGTACATTCAATAAAGAGTTTCAATTAGAACAAAGCAATTATATTAATTTAATTTAAAAGTAATAAATATAAAGTTTTATGCCTGCATGTAACGGATGATGAAGTTGGTCAGACCATCTTGTTTGAATGAAACTCCAAACTTTAGTCCTCAGTCTTTCATCGGTTAAATTTTTCTTGATTTGCTCCTTTGCTCTAGACACTGCATCATAGATGTAACCCATACACGGCTTCTCTTCTGTATCAACCAATCTAACCACATCCACCAACGGAGCTAACACTTGACAAGCTAGGTGTACATTGTCCCAAAATTCTGTTTTTGCAACTATTCGCTCGACTTTCTTTCCAACTGCCTTATTTGCAAAGTCACTTTTCCTCCATTCTTCGGAAACGAATAACACTTGAATATGATGTCGATTCTCGTGGATACTTTGAAGGGTATAGAACTGGGTTGCAAATCTAGTTACACAAGACCTGTGTAGCTCCTTGTTTTTCGTCAACTTCCTCATCATATTAAGAATCCTTCCGTGGTTGTAAATGTAAACCACAATTGCTCTAGCATCAGTCAAAACAGACTTTATCTTTGGTATTTTCTCGCCGATATCTTGAATCATGAGGTTCACACAATGTGCTGCACAAGGAGTCCAAAACATCTTAGGGTGTTCTTCTTCTAAAATTTTTCCTGCGGCTTTAAAGTTTGACCCATTATCTGTAATAAACTATAAGAAACAATAACGAATTCAATTAACAAAATGAAGAGAAAGTAAAAATAACAAATAAAATTACTAGAAATATAAAACTACCTGCACAATATTCGCCTCTCCAACACCTTCTATCACCTCATTTATCATTTTAACAATTAAATCAGCATTCTTCACATGCTCGGATGCATCAATTGATTTCAAAAATACCGTTCCACGAGGACAATTGACTAAGAAGTTTATCAAACACCTTCCTTTCCCGTCTGTCCAAAAATCGGACATAATGCTACATCCATATTCTTCCCAATGTGGCCGAAACGAATCCACAAATTGTTTCGTTTCTTCTAAACGTTTTTTCATCAACGTCACGCGAATATTATGATAAGATGGAGCTGGCATACCTAACATAAACGTAAAACTAAGTTATATAGTAATAATCAAATAACCAATGAAGCTTAATGACTTAATCAAATAAAGTACCTCTTCCATATTCTCCAATGGCGTGGATCATTTCTTGGAAACTTTCGTCACGTACGGCATTAAAGGGTAAACCAACCGCATAAGCCCAAATTGCAATTTTATCCCAAGCATTCATCTTTAACTTCTCCTTTATTGGATTATTTCTATCCAATGTATTTTGCGTTGTTTTTCCGTAATCAGTCTTGAACATGTTATCCATAGCACCTCGCACGTTGCTAGCACCTACAAATTTCTTTTTCTTTGAAACATTTTTTTTTGTACTAACATCTTGTACATTATCCTCATCTTCATCTTCATCAGAAAGATCAACCGTGTTTGATCTAAGAATTTGTAAATTTCTTTTCCTTTCTATTTGTATCTTATCTTTTTCTTTCATTGATGCTAAGACTCGCTTCTGAATATCCACAGTCACTTTCGTACAACCGGTGACTTGTCCTCCGGTATGAGTAAGATGTTGCTTGAGTCGTGTGATTCCTCCGGATACCTTCTTATCACATAGTGTACACCAGACGTGATGTTTTTTCAAGGGGTCTCTTTGCTCTCCCCATTCCCAAGCCATATCTCCACTTAAACTTTTTTTGCTAGCGCCCCCGGCATGAGTGCCGGCATCAGACGATACCGTATTAGCGTTTGTAGGGTTGACAGATGCATGTGAAGAAGGAGCTGAACAATCCATTATCAAAAACCTGATGCAAATAATATAACATAATGTAAGACAGACACTAACACAATCAAACTAACACAATCAAACAGACAACCCCATCTACTCTGCCAATTTAGTTTGCCCAAATTTCAAAACTAACAAAGAGAAAAATAACTTCAGGGAATATATGATAAATAAGTATGGATCTTTGTTTTTCATTCAGGTGGTGAAATAGTGGAATACACAATAACATAAATCTTCTTGGTGTCATATCAGATAGTAAACACACATTGTGTTAATGTAGAGAGTGGAATTTCAAGTTCCTTGTTTCTTTAATTACTTAATCGTATTACATGTAAAAGTGAAGACCGGAGAGAACACTAATACCTTGTGACTGTCGAAGACTGAAGATGAAGAATCGAACAGCTCTGAACTCTGATGATGTCGAAGACTGAAGAATCGAACAGCCGCTATAAAGGTCGCTGAACATAATAAATTGGTCGTCTAGGTTTTAATTGGTCGTAATGAGTTTTATCAAACATTGGACCATTTTTACTGTAATGGGTTTTATAAAAAAAATGGGCTTTTCATTAACTTGGGCCTTTTTTTACTGACCGCTAATATCACTGCTACAACCGCTATAAAAGACTACATATAGCGGTCAAATAGCGGGCTATAGCGCCGCTATTAGCGGAACCGCTATACCCAACCGCTATGATACCAGACCACCGCTACACCGCTATAGCGCGCTATAGCACCGCTATAGCGCCGCTATTAACTGCATAGCTAACATCTTTAGCAAACTCTGCTAGTCATTCATAGGGCTGTTAACGAGCAGAGTCGAGCCAGGTTAAGCTCAAGCCCGGCTCGAACCTAAAACGAGCTGGCTCGGCTCGAGCTCGAAATTAAAATCGAGCTGAATAACTGAGCTCGAGCTCGGCTCGATTTTAAATCAAGCCAGATCGGCTCGCATTGGCTCGATCCTTGCAAAAACAACAACTTTTATATAGCTAAAGGGCTATACATGTAACTTAATTTGGACAAAGGACTAAAAATACCCTTATTTTTTACCATAAGGGCCAAATGTGCAAGGCACTATTATTATTTTGTTAGTGGGCTTAAGTGCTTCACCTCTCTTTTTATAGAGGAGGTTTCCTCTCAGACTTGTTCCACCCATCAATATGGGACAATAAAATTGTTTAGGATTTTACTTGCACACTACAATTACACAATGAGCCTCAAAACGAAATGCAAATTTTTAGTGAACCTTTTATCCAACATTTCCATGGCAAGAGGTTTGAGACTAATAACCATGTACCAACTGTTTTTAAGTTTTGTCAATTCCTATTGCTATTTTTTTGTGAAAATTGATTTATAATAGATAAAAGTGCTTGACAAACTAGACTACTACCTGTTAATGATGGAAGATGTTGTGAGCAATCATGAAGGTTCACAACTTAATCCTACTAACCTATATACAACCACAAAAGCTAATGCAGGAATTATTGTGATGGTTTATGGTATAATATAATGCTTGTGATGGTTTATCGTAGAATATACGGCCTAAGCACTACTAAAGGAAACAAAGTATGCAATCTTTTTTTTTTATCAAGATTGGGTTTAATACATGTAAAAATAAAATTAATATCTATAAATTTAATTAATTCGAGCTGGCTCACGAGCCGAGCCAGGCCTAGCTCGGGCTCGGCTTGTTTATAAACCAAGCCTAGCCGAGAGGACTCATTTACAACCGTGCCACACTCAAGCGGAGCTTTTTCGATCTATTTTCGAGCGAGCTTCAAGCGAATCACAAGCCACGAGTTTTTGAACACCCCTAGTCATTCACTTTTATGAATTCTATAGACAGAATTTGTTGTGCCTCCTTATCACTTTTTCCCTTGCTTTTTACAGCAATTATTCTTTCGATAATCTCTTGCACTCTTATCTGCATATTAGTTTCCCTTATGTCTCTCCTCTTCTCTTTTTCTACTGCCTTTGCAATGTCTTCTTGCCTAGCCTTTTTGGAAGAAGTAGTGTCAGGCCTTTTTCTAGCTTTCTTGACAAGAGGTGGAAGCTTTCTCATGCAATCTTCCTATCCCTTTTTGGCATCATCTTGATATTTGGGAAGAATTAGAGTTGTACAAGTGTTTTCAAGGATAAAGTCTTTGATGGCCTTAACCTCTACTTGACTCTCTTTATACTTAGCTGTTGGTGCATATTTCATGCGTCTGCCACTGTGCGAATAGCTAGATAGATTATGTTGAATATTGTATAGAATAGTGAGAAGTTGGACACGGTTTTAATAATGTCAAGGTCCATCCGGACGGATGACAATCTGGACGGATGGACATAGTGTAGGTAGTTGTCTATAAATAGGGACTTGGGGTTCCCATTTGGACAAGCTTTTGGTTCTCAGAGGGGAAATGTTGTCCAACTGGTCTCGTGGTGCTGTAACTTTCAGATATGAATAAAAGACCAGATTGTAAGTGACTGCTCGGTGTCGTGTCTATCTTCTACTCCTTTCTTAGTCGTAATAAACGCACTAAACACGTCATTTCCAGACCGAGGCTCCGTCAAACTCGCCAGTTCCTGGATTAGCAGTGGTATCAGAGCTACGGTACTGATTTAATCGATCTAACAATCGGTTAAATCACCCAAAGCTCATCAATTTTGGGTTAAACGGGACTTTTGACGTTAAAACAGAGAAAATCATCAAAATAAAGGTCAATTCACGGATGCTGCAATGATGAGTATCAAATTGGTGATTGTTCGTGAAGGTCGTAGTTTAGCAAATCAGAGGACAGTCATAAACTGTGCAAAAGACCTGAAGATTCATTTCAGGGGGGAATTCGTGCTTTACTTTGACAAAAGCAAACCCGAATCATCAATCGAGGGGGAATATATTGTCAGATTTCAAGATGCCTGATTGAAGTTGTAGAAAAGTTGAAGATTACAGAATATTCAAACACAACTCAAGGTTCTCAAAGTGTTAGAGACGATTCGACAGTGACAGCCGAGGGGGGATTTGTTGGTGCATATTTCGTACGTTTGCCACTGTGCGAATAGCTAGATAGAGTGTGTTGAATATTGTATAGAATAGTGAGAAGTTAGATACGGTTTTGTTAATGTCAAGGTCCATCCAGATGGATGACCATCCGGATGGATGACCATCCTGACGGATAACAATACGGACGGATGGACATAGTGTAGGTAGTTGTCTATAAATAGGGACTTGGGGTTCCCATTTGGACAAGCTTTTGGTTTCCAGAGGGGAAATGCTGTCCAACTGGTATCGTGGTGCTGTAACTTTCAGATATGAATAAGAGACCAGATTGTAAGTGACGGCTCGGTGTCGTGTCTATCTTCTACTCCTTTCTTAGTCGTAATAAACGCATCGAACACGTCTTTTCGGGACCGAGGCTCCATCAAACTCGTTGGTTCCTGGATTTGCATTAGCATCCACCATTGTTTGTACTAACTCCATTTGCATGTTTTACTTTTCTTCTTCAGGTTTCTTTTGAAGGTGAAGGTACATCTATGCATGCACCTAAATTTCTTTTGCAACATCTGCATTTGTTGGTGGAGGTCTTGAGTTTGGTACCAAAGTCTTCATTATTTCTTTGATTTCTTCAATTGATGACTCCAACTTGGTGACTCTCTCCGGTAATTCATGATCGTTTAACACATCACCTAAGTTAATAGGATCATCTGAATTCCCACCAAAGGTGGTTAAACTTGGTTTTAAACCAAGTGCCCCTTTGTCTTGGTACTTAGGACTTCCAACTGATACAAAAACTACATTTGCAGTTTCAACAGTTGTTGCCTTCTAGGAAGTCTTAGTTATGTAATTACCGTCCAATTGTGATACTGTCGTCTATACAATTGTAGTAGCTGCCTCACTTGAAAAACCTCCAAGTGTGTCTTGAGACACGAGAAGTGTTCCCTCCTATGCTTGTGGGCTAGCAATGATTTCTGAACTTGCCCAAGTCACTTGTTGAGGTATACTCTTTGTGATTTATCTTCGAGAGGAACTAGGTATGTGCAAGTCAGTGTTATCAATTGCATCAAGCAATTTTTCGAATGATGATGGGCTTGTTTTTGTGGGTGGTGGAGTGAGAAAGAAGCAACCCTAAGAGAGGGCCTTAAGAAGAAATATTTAAGTGAATCATCACCCTCTTGATTTGGTTCCGATGTGCTTACAACACTCTCTTTTTGTGAGGATGAGTGAGGAAGAAATAGCAGATATTTGTTGCATTTGTGCTACATGAGGTACCTCTGGCATCTTAACCCCCAGAGATACCTTCTTTTTTTTGGATTTGGGGATGGGAATATAAGTGGTTTTGTGGAAATATCTACTGTGTCTTCCACAGAGTTGGGTTGTGCACTGTGGTCACCAGAAGAAGTGAGCTCAGCAACAGATGTTGTAACATATGTTGCTTAGTTTTGTAAAACATTTTCTTCACCCAAATTTTCTTGACCCTAGGTCATCATGTGGGTAAATGATTCATTTGAAAGACTGTTAATTTCAAGGGCTTCATCCTGTGCAAAACTATCTTGTTTTAAAACACCTTTTAGGTAATAGCTTAACAATCTTGGATATAGTAGAAAAAGATTACTAGTACCCCTCTTGATTGCTTTTATGTTTGCCACCAAATCCATAAACAATGTTTGGGATAGCTTATAATTTGTATTAGTCAGAATAGCATATCCTAGATATTGAGTTTTTAGGGAAATTTCATTAAAAGTTGTGGTCTTATCAGCCACGCAAACCAAGAGTGTATGGAAGAAGAATTTCATTTCTGGTGGGAATTTTGGTTTAAAAAGTGTTGTTCCCACCATTTGAGCTTCATATCCCTTTTCTATGAACTCATGTTGTAGATCATTTTTGGGGATAGTTTCCATACCTGCCATATCCGTTAGATTGAACATTGTGGAAATGGATTGTGGAGTTATCTCAACATGTACCTTATTGATGGTGGATGTGATGATGTAGGGCTTTTTGTTTTGTAGCAAAAAATTTTGCATTTTCCCAAAATTCCCTTAGAGTTGATAGATGGTTTGGGGCGTTTGCGGTGAATATGATATGGTATTTAAAAGATGTGATGATGTCTATAATGGAGTGAAAAGCAGTGTTATTGCCATGTTTGACAAGATACGACAAGTAGTTGTGAGATAATTTAAGATCGAGGGCCATTGTGAAATTAGGTCAAATATTTTGATTAGATAAACTTTTTGATTGAAAGCGATGATTTTGATTGCAATTTTGAAGTTTTTCTCTTTTGAGATGCTTTAATTTTGATAAGTTTAGGTGATGATTGTAAACTACGTTTGTCAAGGGTTTATATAGGGTTTGTGAACAGGGATGCCAACGTGGCTAACCGTTACTTTTTGAGCTACGTGGCCAATTGCAATTTGTTATGGCAAAGCGCTATTCAGGAAGTGGGTCCCTTTAAAGAAGGAAGGTAAGTTCTGTTTTCAAAAAATCTGTTTGAAACCTCTATTGGGTCTCAAAAAACGTTAGGATGACCAAATCAGTGGTTGGTACATTTGTTTGACTTTTGGTCAACAGATGGATGGAAACCCATGTTTGAAACCTCTATTGGGTTAAAACAGAGTTTTGAGTGAAAGCAGTGGTTGGTTTTGAGAAACAGTAGGTTTGTTTGACTTTTGCTAGTCAGACAGAGGATAAAGAATTAGTGGTTCTTTGTTTCAAATAGTGGTTAACAAAGGCTAAACAGAGTTTGGAACCACTGAAACAGTAGTTTTACTCTTTTGAACAAAGTTTTCTTTTTGGTGATTTTTCACAATCTTTTCTTAATAAAAAACTGTAATTTTGATTTTCTTGATTTAAAAAAAAACATATTAATTTTGCAAGTTCCTTTTGATGAGTTTTACAAAAATATTTTCCTTTCTTTTATCTAGATAGAATTTGTACTAGGGAAACCTATGTTTGCACTTTCAAATTACCAACAAATATTCCCTGCATACAGTGGGTATGGGTCAATTTTGCAAATGATCCAAAGCGTTTTCTGATTTGGAGCTGGTGTTTTCTTCCACTGTATCAACTCCTTGGGATTGGTCATTTCTAACAAGTAGTTTTTGCGACATCTCAAATAGTTGTTTTTGACCCTCTAGAAGTGCTTTCACACTTGGGTCAACAGTTGTTTGACCAATCCCAATAAGGTGATTGTACCCATGTGGATGTCTATTAATTCTTGACTTTTGGGGCATGTATACATATTCATCATACCTATAAGTTACTCTGGTACATGGTGGTTGCTCATAGCCTCTTGGAAATGTGTTGTGTGGTGCAGCAGATACTTGACCTGTCACACCCCAACCGATGACGGAAACATCGGGGCGTGGCACTGAGCGAAACAGATTGTCCAAGAGAAATCCATAACAACTAACATTACCGAATATTTAACGTTAAGTCCCATTCCAAAACATATTCAGTAAAATAATTATTACAGACATATAATCTCAAAAACAAATAAACTATTTCGACAAATCAGATTTAAAGTGTTTGTTTCTAGACCCCACCCTAGCTCAATTCCATCAAATAGCAAGCACAGCATCCTAAGCATATGTCACATACGTTAAAATAGGGGTCAATACACATAGTGTAAAGGTGAGCATACAAGTTTACTAGTAATAGTATAGTTCGAAATTGTTTATGCATGACCAGCATGTAACATGTATAATGCGAAGCTAGACTGCGAGGCGCAACACATAATCCTAAGCATCTGTCACATACGTTAAAATAGGGGTCAATACACATAGTGGAATGAAGCCAAACCTTGAAGTTCATAAGAACTCCATGATGACATCACCCTAGAACACCTCAAATCTGGTG
>JARYGA010020685.1:0-43435 GCA_030545235.1 Helianthus tuberosus
CGTGCCCAAGAAGCAGCAGAAAAGACAAACCTATAGAAGCTTCTATTGCCCACCACGGGCCGTGCTCAGCGGACATGGGGGCGTGTCGAAAGTACAGCAGGCGCATTTATTGTAATTGCGAATTACAATTAATGAAGAGAGAGATTGTCAGACGGACACGGGGCCGTGCCCAGCGGACACGGGGCCGTGTCCAGCTCTCTGTTCAGCCTATAAATAGGAGTGCTTGGATTCATTTCATCCCATCCCTTGGCACACCACCTCTCTCACACCTCATCCACCACCCACCACCATCACAACACCATCATCCACCACCATCATCCATTGTCCATCGTAGAGTGTGTGAGTCGTCTCGGGATCCAAGATTGATCGTAAGAGTTCTTGACAATCAAGGCCATGTTTGCCTAAGTCTCTTACATCACTTGGTGAAGACAAAGTGTCTAGTATAATACTTTTTATCTTTTGCACTTTTTATTTGGTTTTGTATTAATGACTTTAATAACTAGTTACTTATGTTGAAGGTGATCTTTCCTTATCGTTTGTCCGTGGTGTCTTGGCATTATTTTACTGTCTATATAAAATAAAGGATTTTCACCATTCATATCTCCACGGTCTATATGGAGATATGTTGGCTACCTGGTAGGGGGTTAAGGGAACGGTTTGGTAAAGGTCTTGCCATTGTTCAGCGTTTAGAGGTCCTGCAATGGACCTGGGTCAAATTTAGTAGGACCTTCTTCAATACTTCACGGTTTTGGATGGCGGGGGTCCAAACTCTTTGATCCCCTCATAAGTTAACTACTATTAATACTATAACCCGGCTATTTAGGACTGTATCCCTGCTGACTCAGACTACTTAGCCGAGGGTAACGTCACCGCCAAAAGCGGGGCCTACCACAATACTGCATTAATAACTTAATTCATTATCTTCCAATAATCCACCCTTTTAGGATTGTATCCCTGCTGACTCAAACTACTGTGTGAGGGTAACGTCACCTTCAAAAGAGGGGCCTACTACAATAACTAAGATAATCTCTTAATTATGTGCAAAAGTGCGGAAATAATCAAAGGTTATACTAGATACGAGTCGGAACCAAGTGATTCATCTTGTCTATCTGTTTTTTCTTTTATTTTTATTTTCAGCATTTTAGTTGGTTTTTAATTTTCTTAGTTTAAAACATTTTTCTAAACTTTTATTTTGGTTAGACGTTGAGGATAAACCGGTACTAAAAGCTCTTGTGTCCTTGGACGACCTCGGTATCTTACCAACGCTATACTACACTCAACGATGGGTGCACTTGCCCATATGTGTGTTTAGTGTTAGTGAAATATCGTGTTTTATAAATTTAAAACTTGGCTAAAATAAGTGTTAAAAAGGGCTTAAAATATATACCTAATATATACGACACTTAAACGCGCATCACAGCTCGATCAAGTGGCACTTCGATCGGGTGGCAGCTCGATCGGCTGGCAACTCGATTGAAGTGGTTGGCGCGACGAGTTTTGCAGTTTTGTTTCGAGTGTTGAGCGTTGCGATTCAGTTCGAGAGAGCGGTGCGATAGAATTACTCATCAAATTACTTTTAATCCCAACTACTATATCTAACATACAATCCCTATGAGTAACTTGCGTTTAGCGTTTTCGATTCGATTTGCGATGCGATAGATTGCGATTTCGATTTCGATTCACAACTCAATATAAAAATAACATGCACAAGTAACACATAAAGAGCATACACACATAAGACAATATCCAGAACACATAATTCGAGTTGCGAATGCGATAGCGATAAGCGATAAATTGATTAAACATGCGATTAATATGCGATTATTAATAGATACTCCACATAATACAACTAATGCGATAACATAATTAGACTAATTACAAGTCAAAGAAGTCAAAACAGGAGTTGAGCAAGGAGTGACATATCGCAATTAGCAATTTTTTCTTCCTTTGACTTTCATCTTGACTTTGACTTTCGAAATACGGGGTGTTACATAGATAATCGAAAGAAAGTATAGGGTAAGGCCTCAACGATCGCTTTTTTAAGCGAAGCTTAATTGATTTCCAGTTGCTCAATCTAGCCTTTCAATTCTATATATGAAAAGTGTTACGGTTTGATTAATAACTAGATTGTTGCCATAGCCGCGCGTTGCGGCGGCGACATCTTAGTTGTTTTTAGATGGCTACATGTTATCTGATGCATTGACCATATAAAGTGTTTCGATGTATCCAATCTAACTCGGTGTAACCTATATAGGCATTGGGGCTACAGTGTACGATGATGACATTAATGTGTGGTGTCTGCACGTGACGTTACGTGTTTTTGACTGTCACCCTCGTCACGTTTGCGATATTAACGTAATTAGACATAGATAAAAAGAGTATGTTTCGTACGTTGCGGTGTAGAGTCGCGAAAGTAAATTTAGATAGCGACGTAAAGTCTTAAAAGTAATTAGGCATTAATATGGTTAATTAGACATAAATACTTACTTAAAGAATAAGAGGTGTTGGTTTCAATTTAGAAAATATAGGGACGAACCTTTGTTTTTATGATATATTAAATAAATAAATTTAAAATTATGTGTAACTAATTAGTTTTAGCAAGTCAAATATGAGTATCATCTTGAGAAAAAGATTATACTTATATGTTAGTATCATCACATAAATCCAAAACACTGTTTGAAAAAAATAGAGGGGGCATGGATCGAACTCCCAACCTCAACTTTACAAATTACAATGTGGCGGACAAACCATCAAAACACATTTCCATTTTGTTTTGATATACTCAAAGATAACTTATATATAAACAAAGGCGGTGGCGGCTATAGCCACCGACCTTTTGTTTTAATACTATACTAGGATTTTGCCCGCCGTGCGTTGCGGCGGCGCGCGACGGGTGGAAACATATAGTAACACAAAACACGATTCGTAAAACGCAGTGCGTAAAAGACAATTACAAAAAAAGTGTAAGTCACAAAGGTAGACACAAAGTGTACAACACAATGCATAAGACATTTCGTAAAACACAATGCATTGGCATTTGCAAAAGTAGGAGTTGTAGTCTAGGGGTTACAATTGCAATTTTTTAAAAGTTGGGTGGGGGTAAAAATGGAGTAATAGTGCAAGGGGTAAAAAAACAAAGTCTAAAAAAGACAAAGTTTAAAAGTATAGGGGTGGTAGTGGAAATGTGTAAAAGATGAGGGGGAGGTTTAGGAACTAAATTTATCATTTTGTGAAACTTTGAAGATGCCAAAGTCAAAGGGCTAAAATTGCAACATCGTGAAAGTACGGGGACAGGGAGGCAAAGCCGGTGGGAAACCCACCGACTTTCTCCTTTAAGATTGTAGTAGTATTTTGCCCGCCACGCGTTGCGACCGCGCGCGACGGGTGGAAACATATAATAAGACAAAACTTGATTCGTAGAACGCAGTGCGTAAACGACAATTAAAAAAGATGTAAAACATAAAGGTAGACACAAAATTTAAAACACAATGCCTAAGACATTTCGTAAAACACAATGAATTGGCATTTGCAAAAGTAGGAGTTGTAGTTTAGGGGGTTACAATTGCAATTTTTTAAACGTTGGGCATGTGTAAAAATGGAGTAATAGTCCAATGGGTAAAAAAGCAAAGTCTAAAAAAAACAAAGTGTAAAAGTTTAGGGGTGGTGGCGGAAATGTGTAAAAGATGAGGGGGTGTTGGTAGAAATGTAAAAGAAGATGGTTGGTGGCGTAACCATGTAAGAGCTAAGGGGTTGATGGTGAAAAACCAAAGTAGAGGGTTGGTGCTCGTAAAGTTTGAAAGATGAGGTTATGGTTTTAGAAATTCAAGTAGGAGGTTTAGAGGCTAAATTTGTTATTTTATAAAAGTTTAAAGACAAAGTAAATGGCTAAAATAGCAAAATTATTAAAGTGGGGGGGGGGGGGCATGGAGCAAAGACAAAGTAAAGGGCTAAAATTGAAAAATTATTAAAGTGAGGGGGGCATGGAGCAAAGCTGGTGGGATTTCCCACCGACTTTGTCCTTTAAGGTTCTGTTTGTTTTTTGGCCAGAAGTACTTATGGCCACTTATGTCTGCGCCGCGCAGACGCGGGCAGACGTTTGGATGCTGCAGATTGTTTGTTTTCTCGCAGACCTTTCATTAAAAAAGGTCTGCGAGACCTCTTCACCACACAGACATGTTCCCATGTCTTCACCACACAGACACAAACCTCTTCTTGGCTCTTCTTCCACACCTCCACCCCCACATCCTGCCACCACCTCCACCACCACATCTCCGCCACCACCGCCACCCCACGTTCACCCATCTCCTCCACCCGACACCCCCAATCACCTCCACCATCAAAATCGCCGTCATCATCTGTTATCATCATCATCATCATCATCGAACATCATCATCTGTTTCAGAAATCGCCCCCAAATCGATCATCAAAATCGAACATCATCATCTGTTTCAGAAATCGAACATCATCAAAATCGAACATCATCATCTGTTTCAGAAATCGAACATCAACATCGCCCCCAAATCGATCGGTTTCAGAAACCCCCAAATCGATCGGTTTCAGAAACCCCCAAATCGATCGGTTTCAGAAACCCCCAAATCGATCATCAACATCTTCATCGATCATCATCTGTTTCAGAAACCCCCAAATCGATCGGTGAAATTAGGGTTTCAAAAACCCCTCGTACTCTCTCTCTCTGTTTCAGAAACCGGGTGGGTGGTTGTGGTTGTGGTTGAACGACGGGGGTTGAACGGGTGGTTGTGGTTGAACGACGGTGGTTGCGGTGGTGTGATGGCGGAGGTGGTGTGGTGGTGGTGCTATCTTGTAGAGAGAGAGAGTAGAGAGACAGAGTTGAGGCAGTGTGTGTTTTGTGTGTGTGTGTGTGAAGTGTTTTTGTATAAGAAAAAAAAAACAAACCCTCTTCTCCTTGCAGACTGCAGACATTTGGTCCACCTCTTCTCCTGCAGATGCCTACAGATGTGGTCCGCAGACTGCAGACCTTTTCCTACAGAAAAAACAAACAGCACCTAAGTCTTTAGGGTAATTTATACTTGCGATAAAGTCCATTTCTTCATGTAAAAGTAAAACTCATATGTTAGACACACACACACAAAAAAAAAAAAAAAAAAAAAAAAAAAAAAAAAAAAGAATAAAAAGTGGAACACGCATCGCACGTGACCACTGAAAGATGTAGGATATAAAGCAACACAATTGCGGCGTCTCTTTCTCATATAATCCGCTCATCCCCTGTTTAGCCCTAATTTCGTTTCGAAAACTTCAGGTATTCTTTCATTCATTCAAATAATTCCACACTGATCACAGATTTCGAATCACTATGTACTCAATTTTATCTCTATTTTCATTAACACTACACTCGTAACCGTTAATTACGTTTCTCGTATTGTGTTTGCTTGTTTTCCACTGTATATTTACTCTGATTTCAACACTCTAGCTAGCTATGGTGTTTCTTCGTATTTTTGGTGGATTTACGCATGTGCTTGTGGTTTCCTATGCGTATAGACGTATAGTTAAAGTATTATTCTCGCTGGATATTGAATTAGGGTTTTAACTATAGTTATGATGCTTGTTCACTTGTTCTTGTTATTAATTCTGAGTTTGTTCACTGATTGCAGTTTGATAGAAACATTACATCTAGTTTTGAGTGATTGTATCCAAAGTTTCTGGTTACATAATGTTAGGGTTTTGTGGTTAATCGTTAATGTAACTTGGTTAATGGTTAATCACACTATTTCAATTGTTATAAGTTATAAATAGTTCTATTAACGAGTAAATTACAAAAATCGTCCTTTATGTGTGTTTTTGCAAACTGTGTCCTTTGTCTTCAATAATTACAGAAAACGTACTCAATGTTTGCAAACTCTTGCAAGTTATGTCCTTTATTCCCAACTCAGTTAATTTTTGTGGTTAAATCTGACCAAATGGACCCCACATGAGGGTATTTTTTGTGGTTAAATATGACCAAATGGACCCTGCATGAGAGTAAAATGACCAAAATACCCTCACGTGGGGTCCATTTGGTTAGATTTAACCACAAAAATTAACTCAGTTAGGGCTAAAGGACATAGCTTGCAAGGGTTTGCAAACATCGAGTACGTTTTCTGTAATTATTGAAAATAAAGGACACAATGTGCAATAAGTGACATACATAAAGGACGATTTTTGTAATTTACTCTCTATTAACATTTGAGGTTTGCTTGTTTATGCTAAATTGTGGAAAATTTTGCTTGAAGTTTGATTCACATATTGTTAATATTATATATGTGAGTTAACTTGTGTGATTTAGACATGATTTGGATGTTTAACAGAAATGTTGGTGTATAGATATTTCAAAAAATAATATATTGATGTGCATTTACATCTAAGTTTATGAGATTCTGCACATGGTTATGTGATATTATAAGATAGGAATGGTTATAGTTTCCACTGTGTCTTTCATATTGTTTTTCTTGAGGATTTTTCTATTATTGATACGTGTTTTTTCTTTTTGTTTTGATAAAATAGGCGGACAGCGATAAAACATGGGTGGAAGAAGCTATTCTCCTTCACCGCCTCCTAGGGGTGGTGGTGGTGGTTATGGGAGAAGGGGAAGGAGCCCAAGTCCTAGGGGACGCTACGGTGGCGGTAGTCGTGGTAGAGATCTCCCAACAAGTCTTTTGGTTCGGAATCTTCGTCTTGATTGTCGGTATGTTCTACATAGCATCTTTTTGCTGAAAATATCTACTTAGTTCATTTTGTGCATTGTATTGATTTAATAATATATTGTGACAATTTTGACATTATATCTCTTGATGGGTATTGGGTGAGGCTTTGAATTTGATTCATTTCTCAGTTTTCTTTAATTTTCCAACAACTTTGAAGTATTAAACAGTTTTTTTTTTTAACTTTATTTGGTGTCTTTTTATACATGTGGATATTAGTACTGTGCTGATCTCTGCATGGATATGTTAATAGTTTTTTTACATTGAATTTGGGTTAGCTTTTCTTAGCATAGCTACAAGTGTTAATGACATCTGATGTGCTTTTAAATGCAGGCCTGAGGATCTTCGGAGGCCATTTGGACACTTTGGTCCCTTAAAGGACATTTACTTGCCAAGGGATTACTATAGCGGGTAAGCTGGTGGTGTAACCTTAATTTCTATAATTTTAGTTGTATCGTCATTTTCGCACGAAGTTCTACTTTGTAGTAAAGTCATAAATTGTAATGAAAATCCACTTCATTAATCATACAAACCATGCATGTCACACCATATTCAATTTTCTTTCTCAACTTTGTTAGTGCTTTTGAACATGTGTAGCCGTGTTGTTTTTTGACCATGCTATACAGTTGTGACTGATGTTATGCGTTCCAGATATTTTCGCTTGTTTTAAACGTTTTTAAATCATCTAAGTGTCAGGCTTCATCCTCCATCTATGTTTCTTAGATTTTTAGCCATTTACTTAGATTTTTAACCATTGGGTTATCAATTAAAGTTGTTGACGTTTAACAGTGAAGTGAAGTGTAAAAGTTTGAAGACGTGAAAAGAGTATTAAGGTTTCTCTGATATAATGAACTAAGTACCAATCAAGTAGTAAAATATCTGTTGAAGGTGGTGTGTTTGGTAGTCTTGAAGATTTCAAGATATCAAGATTTCAAGTCTTGAAGAATTTCAAGTCATATTAATACTGATACTTGCAAGGTCAGCAGTTCTGCTTATGACCATGACCTTCCATAATATTGGAAAGTCATTCATTTTTCATTTGCATTGTGAAAACTCACATAGAAGCAAAAGTTTCTCTGTACCCAAATCAGTTTTACAAGCAGTTCTGGTAAAAACAGGTTAACATAACTTGTTTTTGATTTTATTTTGAATAATTTTTATTTGAATGTTTGTGCAGGGAGCCAAGGGGGTTTGGATTTGTGCAGTTTGTAGATCCCGCTGATGCTGCAGAAGCAAAATACCAGATGGATGGTCAGGTTTTTCAAGGGAGAGAATTGACAGTTGTTTTTGCTGAGGAAAATCGAAAGAAACCAACTGATATGAGAATGAGAGAGCGGAGGTAAGTTCTTGACTTGGCAAAACAAGTTTTTATTTATTTATGTAACGGGTCAGGTTGGCTTGACTTGTTAACATATTTTGCATTCTTTTTATAAATAGTTAATGCGTAAGTTGAACTTGGGTACAATTTTCAACCTTTTGACCGGACTGACCTATTCGTAAATTGGTCGAAATTGCCTTTATTTTTGTTTATTCATTGTTGTAAAAATCCCGACTAGTCGCCGATTAATCACTATAATTGGAGGTTCACCGATTAATGGCCGATTAAACGCTAGGCGGTCAATGGCGGTCCTATTCTGGCCAAATTTTGGCTAGATCCTGGCCAAATCTTGACAAAACCTTATAAATTCCCGCTAATTACTTAAAAGATGGGTCAATGAGGGGTTAAAACATGTCTGATTTAAAAAACTACATATAAAAATGTTTGTGTGCATATATAACTAAAAAAATACATATAAAGAGTCCAATCCGATTAATTCCGTTTAATCTCGATCAATCGCTAGTCGGTACCCCATCGACCGACTAGCGCCTAGTGATTCTTACAACGCTGGTTTATGTCTGCCGTTAATGCGGTAAACTATCGGATATCGGTCAAAGACCGATATTTGCGATATAGGTTATCTCGGTGAGATATCGGTAATTTACTATACATACAAAAGGTAGTTGGGGGAATAGTGCAGCTGCCTGGCACTTCCCCATTCGTCTTTTTAATTTATGATTTTATCTCCATTTTAAAATTACGATTTCGCCCCTCCAATTTAAAATTACGTTTTCCCTCAGTTCAAAATAAAATCATGTTTTTGCCCATGGCTTAAAATTACGAATTTACTCAGTTCAAAACTATGATTTTGCACCCATTTTTTAAAATTATGATTTCGCCTTGAGTTCAATATTACGTTTTTGCCCCAAGTTCAAAATAAAATTATGCTTTTGCCCCAGCTCAAAATTATGATTTTGCTACCAGTAAGTTCAAAACAAAATTATGGTTTTGCCCCCAACTAAAAATCAAGAATTTGCCCTCAGTTTAAAATTCTGATTTTGCCCCATTTCAAAAATTACGATTTTGGTCCCAGTTAAAAATTATAGCTGTGTCATCTTTTTAGTTTTTTTATTTTCAAAACTATAGTAGTGCTTTATTTTACTTGGTTGACTCAATGTAACTTTTTGTGTCAAGCAACTGTCTAGCACTCTTCATTGGTCCCGACAAATTACTATTTTGCCCCTTAGCTCAAAAGTACAGGCTTGCCATCGTTTTGTTTTTTAGCAAAACTATGATAGTGTTTTGGTTTATTGGTTGACTTGATTTATTTAATTATTTTATTTTTTATTGAGATCGTGTTATAAGTAGTATGTACAAGTAACCAAAATACATGTGTACATGTTATGAAACTAAGAAATATTCGGCTTAGCGCCCCGCAACGCGGGCGGGGCATAACACTAGTTTTAATATCATGCAGAATTTATATATATGTAGCAATTCAACACTAACAATTGTAGCAAGTATGAATTGATTAAGACTTAAAACACTAGCATTTAACACTAATAATCAACTATCAAGACCTAAAACACTAATAGCAGCAATAAGAAGAAAGACGAATTGTAGAACTAAGAAGATAGGTATATCGGTCAAATATCGGTGATATATCTGTTATACCAGTTACATATTTTATATTGGTCAATATCGCTGATAATATTGGTACCGATATTTGACACCGATATTTTACATGGAGATCGATAACCGATATATTACTGATATTAACTGCATAGGTTTATGTATGCATGAATTTCTTGTATATATTGGTAGAAAGCCATTAATATATGCTAATTCACTAAAAAATTGACACGCTTAATGTTGTTGCAGAGGCGGTGGCAGATATAATGACCGCAGGCGATCACCACCACGTCGCTACTCTCGCTCACCTCGTCGCTACTCGCGCTCTCCACCTCCTCGTCATGGCAGATCACGGTCCCGCAGCCGTGATTACTCGCCTGCTCCCAAGAGAAAGCATCACTCGAGGTAGGCGTTCAATTCTCTTCTATCAGTCTTTCTTGTGGCTCTGAAAAAAACATACGATTTATTTATTATCCATATTTATGAATTGTTTAGGTCTGTTTCACCTCGCGGAAAAAGGTACAGTCGAGAAAGGTCATATTCACCCTCGCCAGCTAGAGAGGGTTCTCCACCTTTCAACGGTGGGTCCAGGAGTCGTAGTCAAAGTCCTGTTAAGAACAGGTCTCCTCCACCCTATAATGGCTCAAGGAGTCCAAGCCCGGGTCCTGAAAGACCGAGACTGCCGCCAACGAGCCGAAGCCCAAGCAGAAGTCGAAGCCGTAGCCGAAGCCCTGATCCACGCGATTACCCGAGGGGCAAACCGGACAGGGATGGTTCGGTTAGCCCTTGAGTCGGCATCGAGTGATTTAGTTGCCAAAAGCGCTCTTGTGTTTTTAGAATTTGCATGTTGACTCTTGTTTTGGTGTTGGTAGTGGACGGTTGTTTTGGGACTATTAACTTTAATATTATGGTTGTGCAACTGCTAATGTTTTTGATTCATGTTTCATCTTGAAAAAGTAGAAAACAAAGCCCTGGTCCTACTTTGATACAAAAAAAACCCAGCTTGGCGGGAATATCTTTTTACATACAAATAATTGCTGCCAACCTTTTACTTATTATAGAAAAAGTAAAGCAGAGAATAATAAATCATAAAAGGTGCACGTCACATTATCATGTCATATCCATGTGTATTGTCAAGTAAATTTGTTTTTTTTATATATTAGTATGCAATATTTAATTTTGGAATCCAAACTTTTAAGTAATGTACCGTGATGATTTGAAATATACAACTATTATTGATAAAATTTCTAATTGTCAGGAAAAAAACATTATCTTTTTAGTTCTACTTTGGTCATCAGCAAGAGAGGTCAAGGTCTCAAGGACGCCTTAACGTCACCATGTTCGCTCTCTTGTCCTCACGAGCCAACAACTTCTCTCTTATAGACCACACTACTTCTTTCTACGACTTCTCTTTACTATCTATGGCCCTGAATAAACGGTGACTCCCGACAGCAGATACTTTAATGAGATTTAGATATAAGACGCCTAAATCTTGTTAAATTAATATAAGTCTTAAAGACCATCATCATACAAAAGAATAATTGCTAAATCAGTGAAGCTTACCAACTCCATCTGTCTCATCTACTTTAGAGTCCATAATCTCATACAAACACATTATTGAATTTAGGAAAAATTACCAAACACAAAGAGATTAAATTTTGTTTTAAATAGCATTTTTAAATTTTTTTTATGAACAAAAACCAATAATATAGTTGACTTCACAGGTCAATATATGACTACATTTTGGTCTTTGCCATTCAAGATTCCTGTAGTTGGTGCTTATATTCTGCTAAGTGCTAATCTATTATATATTTTTTATATGTGTATATATTACATAAAAGATTATATGAGTTATATTTTTTGGGTTGTGGGGTATGACTGTGTGCACAATAATTATGTAATAAGTGAAATGGATTTTTGAAAATTGGATGGATATAGGGTTCCAAAAGGACATTCTTTTCTCTCTTTTTAAACTTTAAAGCTTCCAGCTTTTTCTTTAAATTTGTGAATCAGTTACATGATGCTTTAGATTCTCTGTTGAACTTCAACAGCCAGAAGCTTTTTCCACTGAAGAACTTGTACAGTACAACTCTCTTATGCATTATGCACCACCATATCTAGTTAAACTTCTGGTATTTGATTCTTTCTGTATTTCCTCTGTTCTTGCAAGAGTTTCTTATTTCTACATGTGGGTTTCTTGAATTTTGTTGAGAATATCAAGAAATCTTATCTGGGTGTTGTAAATTGTGATGGTTTCATAAAAAAGTGACCTTTTTTAATTTGGGTTTCTTGAATTTTGTTAAGAAAACCAAGAAACTTATGTGGGAGTTCTGAAATGTGATGGCTTTAAGTAAAAAGATAACAAGTTTTTATTTTGGTTTCTTGAATTTTGTTAAGAAAATCAAGAAACTTATGTGGGAGTTCTGAAATGTGATGGCTTTAAGTAAAAAAAAAACAGGTTTTTATTTTGGTTTCTTGAATTTTGTTAAGAAAAACAAGAAACCCATATGATGAAAAGAACCCTGTTTTGATTTGGGTTTCTATTGTTTTGTGTTAAAGATTTACCTTAAGTTGTTTAATGGGCATAGAACTCAAAAAGTTATTAACTTTTAGATTTTTGTTGAGTAAAATTCTTTTCTTTATATATGGTGTGATGTTCTTCATTCATTTCTTACCATTCAAGAACCTAAAAGTTTGTTTATTTGGTTGTCTTTGTGTGTGATTTAGTGATTTACTGATTATTTCGTGTTTTTCGCTTGATTGTTCATACTTGACAGGTAACAATGAAGTTTATGTGTAAAGAAAGTTGATTTCCAAATATGCATTGGAAGTTTGAAACAATGAGGCTTGAATTGTGGCTTGGATCTATGTTAGTTATATTTGCCAGTTTGTCCAATGCTATAGGTAATAGTCATTTCTCTCACTGACAAAAATAATGGCAAGTTGACTTTTTGGTCAAACTTGTTACTTTCTGTTTGACTTTGATACCTTAGTGATCACAAATTATAAACTTTGTAGTTCAATGTTGATTAAAGGTGTGTTTGGCATTGAGTATCGAAACTGTTTATCTGATCATCGCGTTCTCAAGTCCTATAAAAACGGTTTTAAGCAGAATTTGGCAAACACTCACACAACTAATTGTTTGATTATGACATCTTGAAACAAGATAAGCACATCCAAACACTAACTATTGCAGCCTGTTTTGTTACACTTATAACACTTTATCTGGTTTTATCTATTCTATATCACACGATCACTTTGAAAACGCGATGCAAAAGGTTCCTCTAATTTATAATATTCTTGAATTTGCAGATCCTTTTGTTGGAATAAACATTGGCACTAATCAGTCAAACCTACCTTCACCAGAGCAAATAGTGGGGATCCTTGGAACCCATCACATAACACATGTTCGCCTTTTCGACACCAATGCTCGCTTGCTTACCGCACTATCGGACACCGGAATTGAAGTTATGATTAGTGTTACGAACGATGAAGTCTCAGAGATCGGAGAATCGCCATCATTTGCCGCCACTTGGGTTAACACGCACGTGGCGGCCTTCAAACCCGCCACCAATATCACCGCCATTGCTGTCGGTAGCGAGTTCTTTTCTTCAAACCCGATTGCTGCCGCCACTGTTCTTGTCCCGGCGATGGAAAATCTTTATAACGCTTTAGTTGCGTCGAATTTGAACGATCAGATTAAAGTTTCGACCCCTTTATCAATGGATATGATTCCGAAACCTTTCCCGCCATCTACTGCCACTTTTAACGCGTCTTTGAATTCAACTATTCATCGGATTCTTGATTTTTTGAAGAATAGTAATTCTTTTTACATGTTAAATGCATTTCCTTATGATACATACGTACAAAGCAACGGGGTTTTTCCGATACAATATGCTCTTTTTCAGCCACTTCCGGTGGTCAAACAAATCGTTGATCCGAACACACTTTTCCATTATGAAAGCATGCTTGATGCTATGGTGGATGCCACCTATTATTCGATATTCGCTTATAATTCTTCGGTCATCCCGATTATTGTGACTGAAACGGGCTGGCCGTGGTCTGGTGAGGCCAATGAAAGTGATGCCACGGTGGAAAGCGCAGACACTTTCAACAATAACTTGATTCAACGGGTTTTGACTGGGTCTGGCCCGCCGAGTCAACCCACAATGTTATTAAAATCATATATTTACGAGATGTTTAATGATGACAAGAAGCCGAGCTATGGTGTGTTCTTTAGAAATGGGAGTTCGGTTTATGATCTTGATCTTGGTGGGCCCACTGGTAATCTTTCGGGTGGATTTTGTGTAGCGAGAAAAGGGGTGGACCACGCAAGTTTACAAGGTGGGTTGAATTGGGCGTGTGGGCCCGGGCAGGCGAACTGCACCGCCATTCAGTCCGGGCAGCCATGTTACCTGCCCAATACGGTACAAAACCATGCTTCTTATGCGTATAATGATTATTACCAACGAAAGCGTACGGTAGGTGGAACCTGCGATTTTGATGGGACGGCTGTAATAACTAACGTTAATCCGAGTAAGTTCCCTCAACTCTTCATACTATTTCATATTTGATTATGAATAAGAACAATTTAAGAGGTTGCATGCATTAAAAGTAGACGTTGAGCCCCTTTGAACGTGTTTGACCCGTTCTTCTTTTGGTTTAAATTTCTTTGATTGACCCGTTTAAGACAAAACATAACCCAAATCGACTAATTCATTTTCTTTCTTTCTCATGCAGGTTATGGATCTTGCATATATACAGGACGGTGAGCAAACACGAACCTATAAACCGTTATTTGATAATTACAACCGTCTTACTTTGATCTTAATGCTTACAAATTGCTTTTGAACAGTTCAAATTCGAGTGCCAGTGGGGTTAGTCCGCCAGCATTTGTACCACCGGGCCCCACGGGGAGTTTATCACCGCCACATCAGGTTCCTAAAACCGGGTACCTGATCTTAGCAACGGTTTTGACTTTCTGGTTGTTAGATGTGTAGATTTTGTGTAAACTTGTATAGTTGATTCTTTTTGGTCTCAAAATTTTCAATGCAAGACATTTGTTAGCTTGTTTGTGTTATAACTTTTTGAGTATCAAGTGGGAAAATTCTTCTAACATACAAGTGTTTGTTAAGGTTGATTTTGTATTAAATGTACCACTTATTTTGTTTTGGATATGAATATGGAATTTTTTAAGGGTGTTAAAGCATATTGGATTGACGAGTTTCAGGTTGGCTGGTTGAATTGTTCAACCCAAACATGACTCACACTCATTTGTGTCAAAGCAGATAAATCTAACACAAACACACTTAAAATAGTGTAAACCGAACCAAATCATTTAACCCATATCCAAACGTGCCATACGGGTTAACTGGAAGTAATAAAGTTGTAAACGTGTTAATTTGGTTGGCATGTGATAAATGGGTTAAATTTGAGTCAACATGTTACCTGGTCGACTTGTTAACTTAAACAATTTCAGGTCAATCTTTTTATTTAAACGTGCATGTAAACTCGAATAAAGAACATTTAATTAAACAAGGTGAAACTAAGTCACGAATGGGACCCGTTTACAAAACGAGTTAGATACGCCGACCTGAAGCTTGCTTATTTTCGTGTCGTGTTCTCTGGCGGAGCTTGACCTATTAAATAGGGGGCCGAAAGTTTTAAAAAATAGGATGGCTGGACTCAATACATATAAAATTTTCGGAGTTTTCCGATGAAATTTACATTACGAAGCGAAAAAAAAAAAATAGAGGGGGCACCCCGGTTAATACTTGCTATAAACGAATCCTGTACGATTAAAGTGTATATCTAACTTATAATAAAAGACTCTAAATAATAACACATGACACTCTCTCCTTCAACCTTATAATATTTTTTTATATTTATTTAATAAATTTCTTTTAATATTAATTTCCCCTAATATTAATTTGTAAAATAGTTGTGTGAGTTACTTTTACTATTCAATTTTGTATAAATTTGTATGCTTACAGTACTTTCACTCATTGCATAACCTACACTTATTTGTCTAAATTTCCTTTTATACATTCACTACACAACCTCCTTTTAGGTGAGTTTTGTTAATGCTTTGACTTAAATTTCTTTACTATCAGAATGTTTTACGTTTTGTTCTAAATTTGATAAGTTAATATTTTGCAACGCACGTGTCTGGTTCAACGTTTTTACGTCTATTTTTTTGTTTGGTTTCACAGTCCCGCGCAACGCGCGGGTACTAAAAACTAGTATTAATTAATAACCAATATATAATATATATAGATATCACTTATTTTATCCTTATCTTTATCTAAAATTAATAAATAATTTCAATTTTGCAATTTTGACCCTTTGTTTTTTTTACTTTTAACCCAAAGTTTTCATCTTTTGCAATATAATCCCAACTCTTTTTTATTTTCAATTTTGGGCCACCATACTTTTCATCTTTCCCAAATTTTTCGTTTCGTTCTAAATTTTGTGAGTTAACGTACCGCAACGTGCGTGTGGGGTTCAACACTTGTTCATATATTTTTTCCTGTTTGATTGGCCCGTCGCGTCACATCTATTTTTCTGCATTTGACAAGTTCGTCCAACACGCGTGTCCTGGATGGACTTAGTTATTTTTTCTATGTTTTAAATTTCGGTTTAATTTTTAGTAATGAGCGTGTGCGATTCAAAGATTTTACGTCTGCTTTTCGCTCGGTGTTATTTTTTCCCGTTTTTATTTATTTTGTTTTTACGAGCTTTTCCGGTGTTGGTGGTCGCTGACAATGGTATAGTATTGTTACTACTTAACACAGTTTTATGACAACCGCTGCAACGCAGGGGTTTAATACTAGTTTATTTATTATTAAAGTGTATGTTTATTAGCTCAATTATTGCCATATCGAATCACATGACAAGGGTAATATAGTAATTTCGCTGTAAACCCTAATCGTTCGGCTTTATATACCGATGTAGATCTTGCCGTCATGTAGATGACTTCTCACAATTGAGCGTGAGTCGGTTGTTCAAGCTAAAGAAGGTATCTTGTCTGATAATGATTCAATTTCTTTTTTCTCATTTTTTATAATCTTTCCTTTCTCACCTTTTCTTTTCATTTTCAGTCTATGTCATCGATCTTTGTTCATGGAGGAGGCTGTGTGTATTGATTTTGTGGTGGAATATCATATGAATTCGTGCTTTGAAATGGATCTAGTTGATGAATTACTAGATGCTTCGGTCGTGATTTCTCTGTTTAAAAAATTGGTCCTGGACGACACCCGGCAAATTTCCAGGTTAAATCCGTATAATTAAATGAAATGCTTTATTTTAATTACATGTATTAGACTTATTTATCATTAATTAAGTTACCTAAAGTCTAGCATAACATATTTAAATGAATAAAGTTGTATAACGTTGTGTGATAATAAACTTTCTGAAACAAAGATCAGTGATAATCCGATTATTTTCTTACATCTAGAGTTTTCCAATATGCTTGAAATATTATTATTTAGCATTATACACAAGATTATCGTGTTATTACAAATATTATTATTTAGCATAATACACAAGATTATCGTGTTATTATATATAAAAACCCTAATTGGTTTACCGCGAGTTTTATATTTATAGTGTTATTTATAAATAATAAACAATAATTACAATTTGCCTCTATGTGGTTGAGGTGTTTTGCAACTTGTCTCTTAGATCTAAATATATATATATATTTTTTTTGTACCGCCTCCCTGTATTGTCAATATGTTTAGTTTACCTCCCTCTCTAATGGTTGGGGTATATTCCGTTATAGATCTGGCACATGAATATTTTAAATTTCGTCCTGTAACACGTGATTATATAAGTAAAAACGTTATTTGAATTGGTTGTTAATTAAAGTCTTTTGAGTTCTAGCAAGCGTAAATTTTATACATAGTTATGTTTGGTCAATTTTGTAAAATTTATATTGGGTAGCAATCTAAACTACGAAACGAATGTTGGTGACGACCCAATTAATGTAAAAATCCTAATTTTATTTTTAGTATACTTTAAGTAGCAATTCTTATTATATATAAGTGAAAAATTTAATTTAAACGCATAAAAACCCAAGTTGGTGGTTTTAATCACGTAGTGTCATACCGCACGTTTCTTAAACAATTTAATGTTCTTATTAAACGATCATGTTTCTTACACAATTTAATGTTCTTACAGCTCTGGGATAGTACTCGGTCGTCCATGGTGGGTGGTGCGTGATGAGGTAGGAGGTATGGGTCGACATGTGGCATGGTTGGTGGAGGGTGAAATGGTCTTGCGGTCTCTGTGTGACAAACGGCAAAATAACAGGTAATTCCGTATAACTGAATCACCGTTTAACAATATAATTATGTGCACTAGACTTAATTATGTGACAACCAGCAAAATAAATGGTAATTTCGTACAACTTAAAAACTTATTATACGTTTAATTGTTTTCGTTTATGGCTTAATTTGTGCATGGTTAGGTTATATAAGTCTAGTATGTGACAACTAACATTTGTCGGGTAATTTCCATACCATGCCGATGTAGCAAATTTTGTGAATAAGAGAAAGGGGCCGTCGTACAAGGATTTTAACCGCGGGCATGTAACACTCGTTTAATTTCAAGTTTAAATATATTAAAAGATACTTAATTTTGGATATAAAGAACATTGGGTTAACATAAGTACAAAATAAAGGTTTCTTGTAACACCTACTAGTCAACTACCGACTACTTTAAAACATTCATAACATGAGTAGCAATTCATTTACATCAAAACATTGTCTAGACAAGATCAAGTTAACGCGGAAGCTTCAAAAAATTTGTGTTCGGTTCTTGGTAACATGCTTGATCACCATCCGTAAGGACCCCATCTTTACTTAGAGTCAAAACCTCTTAAAAAGTTAGTCTTGACGTAAACATAATACATATAAATAAGTTCTAGTATCAAATCGTCAAAAATAAAATAAAATTTCGTTTTTCCGACCTGTCGCGTGTCGCGAAGGGCCCTTGCGTGGTGCGGGTGGTCCCGCGTGTCGCGCGAGTACTTCATGCTCCCCTCGCGTGGCGCGGGGGAGTACGTTTTCCAGCAGGTCTAGTTTCTGGACCTGCATTTTACCCAGCTTCGGAAATTCCCCAAAATCCAAGTTTAATTCCTCATAACTTTTTACTTGGTTATCCGTTTTAGGTGATTCTTTTTCCTATGCGTCCGTAATAAAATTATGAAGCCAACCACGTAAATTTCATATTATAAAAACCGAATTACGAGCACACGGTTTACAAAATCCTTGTTTCAATTATTCGACCCATTAGCTATATGTGCCTAATACCAATTTCTCATTCTAAAACCTTTTAGACGTAATTACCCAAGTCCCCGGGCTTATAAATCTTGGTGTATTTATCCCCAACACCAACAAGATATGAGACTCTCAAGTCTTTTTAACACATGATTATTTCACAAGCATACTTTGACCCGTTTGGTTGTCTAGTGAAACACCAACAAGATATGGACGAGGATATGGACCCCGTCATGCCGGCGAGTGGTACTCCAAACCATCCGATCGAAATCTCCGACGTATCGTCTTTTCACGGATCACCCTATGGTGGTCCAGACAGTTTCCAAGCCTTGTTTAATCAGCACGAGTGGTACTATACGCCTTCTCACCACTCGTCGTCCCATGGGCAGCAGCAGCAGGAGCCACAGCCGCAGCCGCATCATCAAGATTCATCCGAGGATCACCGGTTTGTGGCAGTTACGCCACCGCCACCACCTCCACCGCCACCAGTTCAGCCGGCACCTCCTCAACCGTCAAGGCGTAGGAGAACCGGTGCCCGCATGTCGGTACGACCGGAGGGCTTCAATTTCAGTTCCACACGTCAGTCAAGTGCCAGTCACTACCCACCGCACCAGGAGGACCCACAAATGGGTGGACCCTCCAACCCAGCGATGCCTCAGCCGCCGCCAATGGGTTTTGACAACCCGATACTAGCATATACGGGTGGCATGGGATACAACCCGTTTGAACCCCCAACGCATCACAACTATGGTTACGGGGAGGCTGATCCGTACATGGTAGCAACGAACTATAACACCCAAGGACCATATGGGGATCCATGGGGGGTGAGTTACCCGACTCAGGGATACCCGATACCTCCTAGACCCATTATCAGGTCGCAATCGTAGCCACCACGGTTTTCTCCCCCAGAAAGGGAGGAAATTTTACAGAGGTTGGAGCAAGTTGAACGGGAAGCTCACGAAGAACGTAGGGAAAAACAGACGTTCTTCCAAGGATTGGCTAGCTTGATCAAGGGGAAGAACAAGAAGGATCGTTGAATCCTTCCACATTTATTTTCTCCTGTATTTACTGTTGAGCCCCTGCGTGGGTGTATTTGGTATGTTTGCTTTGAGCCCTTGCGTGGGCATACTTGTTTGTTTTAACCGCTACGTGGGTGTATTGTTAGTGTGGTCCCTGTGTGGACATGTGTGATATTTAGCCCCTGCGTGGGCATGTGTGATATTAAGCCCCTGTATTTGGTATGTTTGCTTTGAGCCCCTGCGTGGGCATATTTGTTTGTTTTAACCGCTACGTGGGTGTATTGTTAGTGTGGTCCCTGTGTGGACATGTGTGATATTTAGCCCCTGCGTGGGCATGTGTGATATTAAGCCCCTGAGAGGGTAAGTACTTGTTTAACCCCTGCGTGGGTAATCTGTTATTTGAAAAGACCCGTTTAGGGCAACATGTAATACTTTGAATAAATAAATGGAATGTTTGTTTTTTTTATAAATTTCATGATTGCCATTTGTGCATATATACTTTATAAATGAAATAAATAAATTAAAATCATTCATTTTTAAAGTAATCTCCCTATGTAATTATAAATTAAGAATATTAAAGTGTGAACCCTAGCCTCGTGTCAAATATAAGACCGGGCCAAGATGGTAAGACCTGTTTAAAAGATTCAAATTCCTGTTAACATCTTAAAACATGTTAACACTTCTGGCAGAAGTGATTCGTTAAAAATCACATGTCATTCTTACATGTATAAGGATTCTTTAGAAAATTCCAAGCCCAATTATATGATCTCTGAATCATGGGTTGAGGTCATCAATTAAGATGATCATATTTTACCATAAGTGGTAATACGATGCCTACGGGCCCAGCTCATTTCCATACGAGCCAAAAGACAGTGGTAGCTATGACTCCCTGTCTGATAAGGGTAATGAACTAGGTTCAAACCTTAAAAGTCTTGATTCTCTGAAATCATAGCTTATAATTTAAATTGTCCATGTGACCAAGCCTTATGTGCTAATATATATTGTTATTGTTTATGTTTAGGATAAATTTTAATTGAAATCCTAAATTAATACGATTAATAAGTTAACCAAATATGGTCTCTGTTTACCATGGTAACGAATTACCCTAAGGGGTAATTCCATAATAAACTCCCAAGTAAAACATTGTTCTTGTTTTCTGCAACAGTTCAATTCAAATGGCTGAATCAAATGAAATCAATAGCCATCCAGCGGAGCCAAATGTGAACGCCCAGATTACGTTAACGGGTGCCGAATTAAAAGCGATCATAGACGACGCTGTTACACAGGCTTTGGATAGGCAGTATGAGGAATACAGTGGTACTCGAAGTAGGACCCACTCTGCATCACATTCAAAGCCCAAGACACATTCTGAGGCTCATAACAAGCCTCCTCCCAAAAAGAATGGACCCAAGAAAGATGGTGATGACCGTCAGTCCACCAACCATCAAAGTGTCCCGTCTCAGCATATAGTACTGCATCAAGAGCCCCGTAACAAGGGTTGCTCCTATAAGTACTTCGTGTCTTGTAAGCCCAGGGATTTTACTGGGGAAAAAGGAGCCGTCGACTGTATGACTTGGCTGGACGAGATGGACACGGTGGTAGATATCAGCGGGTGCGCTGAAAGGGATGTAGTTAAGTTTGTGTCACAGTCCTTCAAGGGTGAAGCGTTGGCATGGTGGAGATCTCTGATGGAGGCCTTCGGAAAGATCCCATTGTATAATATGTCGTGGGATCAATTCATTGCCCTAATCAAGGAAAATTTCTGCCCTCAACATGAGGTGGAGAAGATAGAATCGGACTTTCTATCGTTGGTGATGACGAACCTCGACTGTCAAGCTTACCTGACAAGCTTCAATACGTTGTCCCGGTTGGTTCCTTACTTGGTAACCCCGGAGCCAAAAAGAATCGCTCGCTTTATTGGTGGTTTAGCCCCCGAGATCAAGGCCAGTGTAAAAGCTTCTCGGCCAGTTACCTTCAGGTCTGTAACTGACCTTTCCTTATCCCTCACTCTGGATGCGGTCAGACAGAGATCGCTGAGGAATAAGGAGGCCGAGAAGAGGAAGCGTGAAGATGATGGTTCACGAAAGTCGAATAAGAAGCACCGTGGGAACGGTGATAACAAGAAGGGATCTGAGTCGAGGAAGGATGGGCATAAGTCTGATGAAAAGCCCAAGTGTAAAATTTGCAAGAAGCAGCACTATGGAAAGTGTAGACTGGAGTCGAACTCTCAGACCCAGTCAAAACCCTTTGCTTGTGGAATTTGCAAGTCCACGGATCACAAACCCTGGATTGCAAAAAGATAAAAGACGCAACGTGCTACCGTTGCAATGAAAAGGGGCACATCAAGACCAACTGCCCGAAATACAACAAGAAGCCTGAGGAGGCTAAGAAGACTAATGCCAGAGTCTTCAGAATGGACGCGAAAGAAGCTGTGCAAGACGATAATGTCACAACAGGTACTTTCCTTGTAAATGATGTCTTTGCAAGAGTACTTTTTGATTCAGGCGCAGATAAGTCTTTCGTAGATCATAAGTTTTGTAAATTGTTGAATTTACCTGTCAAAACCCTAAGCGTAAACTATGAGGTAGAGTTAGCAGATGGTACCATAGAAACCGTCTCTACTGTGTTAGATGGATGTGTTATATCCATTAAGAACCATTCTTTTCCTCTGTCTCTACTTCCCTTTAAGTTGGCTGGTTTTGACATAGTTCTGGGTATGGACTGGTTATCTCATAACCAGGCCCAAATTGTCTGCAACCAGAAACAAGTGGTAATAAAGACTCTGTCTGGTGAGTCACTTACCATTCGGGGAGATACCCAGTATGGGCTGCCTGAGCAGGTGACTACGCTCAAGGCTTCCAAGTGTTTGAAGAAGGGGTGTGTCATTTACATGGCGCAAGTGATTATTGATGAGCCTAAACCGAAGATAGAAGACATCCCTGTCATTTCTGATTAGCCAGAAGTGTTTCCTGAAGATCTACCTGGCCTACCGCCAGATAGACAAGTCGAATTCAGGATCGATATCATCCCTGGAGCCGCACCTGTTGCTAGAGCACCATACAGATTGGCACCCACAGAAATGAAGGAGTTGCAGACGCAGCTAGATGAATTGCTGGCCAAAGGTTTCATTAGACCTAGTTCATCTCCTTGGGGAGCGCCAATCTTGTTTGTCAAGAAGAAGGATGGGTCGATGCGTCTGTGCATCGACTATCGCGAGCTTAATAAAGTCGCGATCAAGAATAGGTATCCTTTGCCCAGGATCGACGATTTGTTCGATCAGCTTCAAGGGGCAAGTTACTTCTCGAAGATTGATTTGAGGTCAGGCTACCATCAATTGAAGGTCAAGGATGAAGACGTGCACAAGACTGCATTTAGGACTCGTTATGGTCATTACGAGTTCCTAGTGATGCCTTTTGGGCTCACCAATGCACCGGCCGCGTTCATGGATCTAATGAATCGCGTTTGCAAGCCGCACTTAGATAAATTCGTCATCGTCTTCATTGACGACATTCTCATTTATTCTAAGAACCAAGCTGACCATGAGAAACACCTTCGATGTATTCTCAAACTTTTACACCAAGAGAAACTCTATGCCAAATTCTCTAAGTGTGAATTTTGGTTAAGAGAAGTCCAATTTTACGGTTAAACGGACGAATATGGGTTAGGAATAACTGAGGAGCAGTTAACTCTTAGCAAGGACGGAATTTTACGGTTAAACGGACGAATATGGGTTCCAATTTATGGAGGACTTCGAAATGTCATCCTCCAGGAAGCCCATAGTTCCAAATACTTCGTTCATCCTGGAGCTGATAAGATGTACCAGGATTTAAAGGCAAATTATTGGTGGATAGGCTTGAAAAAGTCTGTAGCCACCCACGTAGCTAAATGCTTGACATGTGCGCAACTCAAGGCCGAGCATCAAAAACCGTCAGGCTTGCTACAACAGTCTGAACTTCCTACATGGAAGTGGGAGATGGTAATTATGGATTTCATTACCAAGTTACCCAAGACAAGTAAAGGCAATGATACAATATGGGTTATAGTTGACAGACTGACTAAGTCAGCTCATTTTCTACCCATCAAGGAGACTTATAGCTCCGATATGTTAGCCCAGTTATACGTTGATAAGATTGTAGCCTTACATGGCATACCTGTAGCTATTATCTCTGATAGAGATACTAGGTACACGTCACATTTTTGGAAGAGTTTCCAGCAATCTTTGGGCACACGTATGAATTTTAGTACGGCTTATCATCCTCAGACTGACGGTCAGAGTGAGCGTACTATTCAAACGTTGGAAGACATGCTGCGTGCATGTGCGATCGATTTGGGAGGTAGTTGGGATAAGAACCTACCATTAATCGAATTCTCCTACAACAATAGCTACCATACCAGCATTAAGGCTGCGCCTTTTGAGGCATTATACGGTAGAAAGTGTAGATCGCCAGTTTGTTGGGCGGAAGTTGGAGAAGTCCAGTTATCAGGACCAGAGATCGTGTTCGAAACGACGGACAAGATTGTCCAGATTCGTGAAAATCTCAAAGCTGCCCGAGATAGGCAGAAGAGTTACGCTGATCCAAATTGCAAGGATTTTCACTTCGAAGTAGGTGACAAAGTCCTACTTAAAGTCTCGCCCTGGAAGGGAGTAATGCGATTTGGTAAGAAAGGCAAGCTAAGCCCGAGATACATAGGACCTTTCGAGGTTATCGAACGTGTCGGGTCAGTTGCCTATAAGTTGAACTTACCGGAAGAGCTCAGTGGAATTCACAATGTGTTCCACATCTGCAATCTGAAGAAGTGTTTCGTTGACGAATCACTGGTTATACCACATACAGATGTGCATATAGACGCGAGCTTAAAATTTGTTGAAAAACCTTTGTCGATTGAAGATCGACAGGTAAGGAAGCTTCGAAGGAAGCATATACCTTTTGTAAAGGTCAAATGGGATGCCCGTAGAGGTCCCGAATACACGTGGGAGGTTGAATCCACGATGAAAGAAAAGTACCCTTACTTATTTCAGTAAATCTCGGGTCGAGATTTATTTTAAGGGGGTGAGGATGTAACACCTCGGAAATTCACGTCCTATAATATGTTGACACGTGTCATAAAGTTTAAACGTGTGAAAGAAATATTATGGAAGGACTAAAGTTGACAAACATGGAAAGTATGTGAATATACGTATTCTAAGTGTCAACTGTGAATAAATATAATGTACATTAACCCTACACGATGCTCATACCTTCAAACGAATAAATCATGGATCATACGAAGCTAAAAGTGAGAGATTTCAAGCTACAGGGACCAAATGTGTCAACATGTTTAAACTATACCTCTGAGTGACCTTTTGACAAACCCGAAGCTTTGTAAATATTAATTATGCTCATGAGAATGCACCATAAAAATTTCATAAAGTTTCGTTAACGTATGAGAAAGTTATGATCAAATTCGTGTGCGAAGTGTTAAAGCGTAAACGTTGAAAGTTAGGCCTTTTCGGGTGATAATAAAGTTACTCGGGGACTTGGCAAAGTGGGTATATGTTTTAAAGCCTTACTAGATCAATTATAAGGGTTTACCATGCATGAAACAAGTACCTATTCGAGTTTTGAAGAGCCAAGGACTGAATCGCTAATGAAATCAAAAGTTGCTGATCTGCAGGTGCTCGCGCCACGCGAGGGATGTCCAGAACCGTGAAAAGCGGGCTGTTGTCTGCAAGAGCTGGAATGCGCGACCTTTACTCGATTTTTCACATCTCCTGGCCCCTAAAACACCCCTTAAGCATCTAGGACACCTGTTGATCGATTGTGGGCACTAATAGACTTGTTTGTCAAGCACTTATGGTGAGTGAAACCACTATATAAGGCCCTTCTAAGTCACAAACATTCTCACACCTTCATCTGCATAATTTGATCATTCCTGGAGCTCTCAAGCAGGTCCATCTGATCTCATCTCGTGCATAGGACTCTTGTAAGTCTGCTAGTTCTTGTTTAGTTGAGTTTAGCTTGTTTAATTAGCTAAAAGTCAAACCGTCGTAATTACGATTTGACTTCGAGATTAGTCAATAATGGCTCAGTCATATCTCGAATTAAAAGTGGTTATAAGTTGGTATTTATGTGGGTAATAAAACCTCAAAAGGGTTTCCCCTGATCACCACTCTAACCAGGTCAAAAGTCCGGTCAAACATATAATTAAAAAGTCAACATGATGCTTAAAATGTCATTTATGCTTAATTAGCTATCTAGCACATATATAACCTGTTTGATCATTGTTATAACTTAGTAATTAGTGTAAGAACATGTCCAAACATGTTCAACCCGACTATTTCCTGTTTAGACCCGGTTCGGAACCGAAAGTCACATAGTTTGACTTTCACTTTGACTTTCAGTTCTGACTCGTTTAGGCATGTTTTAGAAATGCCTCAGAGCTTTAATTGGACTAGGTTACATGTTAGAACAACCCTATGTGATTATACACCTTGGCTCATTAGTTATCCAATTAATATGCATGTTTCCGTTAATTGCTCATATGTTGACCGTTATGCCCTTATTACCTTAAAACGTGATTTATAAAAATGTAAAAGTGTAGAAACCTTAGTTACTGATATATAGACTTGTATGCAAAGTTTGACATCAGTTTGACTTGTAGATTAAGAGTTATGCTCATTATCGCTAAATTAATGCTTTATGTTAATAAAATGGCGTAATTAGCATATAGCCTAGTTAAACATACTTTTTGGTATCAAATCTTTCACCCACTGATGTAATATATTATTTTGGGAGTTTTAAAGATTTTTAATTAATTTTAGGCTGAGCATAACTCGTAGTCGTAGGCTTAATCCGGTAATTGTCGGTTTTGCCCTTACGGGCCATAAAATGAGTTTTACATATCTAAACGACCCCAAACCTTTTGCGACTGATCACATATGATAAATAAATTATTTTAAGCTATCTGGAAATATAAAAATATCAGAATTAAGTATCGAACCCGGTAATGGCCTTTAATCGCCTTAATTAGCGTTTTTAACGCATAGTATGTTTTAAAATCATATTGGACATACCCGGGTTGATACCTACTGATATAAGAGGCAAATTATAATATTTTAACAGTAAGCAAAGGTTGATAAACTCAGACTTCAGTTTTGAGCTTTTCGGCTTATGTGAAATTACCAAAATACCCCTACGGGGCCTAGTTTGGTTAAAAATGATAAGTTTCACATACATGCTTTAACCTACTGATGTAACTTAGCAAATTGAGTATATTTGCTGATTACATCAGACCTGTAACTCAGGTTGTCACTTAAACTCTTTTATAAACTTTTAAATGACCAAACTACCCCTACGGGGCCTAGTTTGTGTTTAAACACGTTTCGGGCATAATGAAAGACACCTTACTGATGTCACAACATGTTTGAGACATAATTAACTTAGGAAACCTGTATATAGCTCTCATGAATACCAGTCACGCTTATTACGCGCACGGTTGGGTTTATGTAGCAAGTTTACATAAATTAGCCGAAACGGGTCAAACCGTAACGGTTTTATCTCAAAATCCAGAATGTGAATAATAAACCCATATTAAACAAGTCTTCAAACTTGTCGGGTCTGAATCACATTCTATCCGGTCTTCGCTTAATCGTGCGTACGAACCGTATCTTGAAACTAGCCGGTCTAAGCTTAAGCTTAATAAAAGGCCCGTTAGAATTCTAATAGGTTATTATAAACCTTCGTTCCAGATTAGGAGGACCAGTAAAAGCTACGTGCATTTTGCTTGTTGTGATTAATACTTACTCAGGTAAATACTTTTAACTTATTTTCCCTATACGGGCTTGGGTTACGGTATATAACACACCGCTTGATCGGGCATCAAATCTCCACCGTTAAAGTGGGTAGTTGAATAATTTGATCGGCTCGTTTAAACAGTCTTGTTTACTTTACAGCCTTTGGGGGGTTAATGACCATGTCCCGGATATCCTTGGCATCATCTTACGAGATGGCCACGACCTGAGCACGGGGTGTAGGCGTACACCTGTCAGTGTATAACTCAATAATGTGGTGTGTCTATTGATCTTTAACCCGGACAAGATCCGGGCTACTGAACGCATAAGTAACATGTAATTCGTTCACAAGATTATAATATTAAATAATTCTCCCAAGTTAAATAAAATGTTTATGCCACGTGCATCCAAACCAATTTTCAATCATTTTACAAAATGAGTCAGTTGAATGTATTTACCAGTGTAAACTGACGTATTTTCCCAAAAAGACTGAATGCAGGTACTAAACGAAATTTGGCTGGATTGTCTCCTAAGCATCAATAAAAAGTCTCGTAAGCTTAGGCTGCCAGAAGTCTGTTGAACCATTAATATTATTTTGTTTCGATCCGTTCTGTGGATAAACTTCCGGATATTGTTACATTGATAAACAATATTAAATTCGGTTGTATCATATTTTAAATTTGCTTCCGCTGTGCATAATAATATTGTGTTGTTTGACTATTACGTTGCCAACCACGTCACGATACTCCCCCACCGGGCCCACCGGTGACACGTGGAAATCGGGGTGTGACATCAAGACTCCTCTCAAGTGATCTCTGGTCGTTCATAGGACTCTTGTAAGTTTGCTTGTCCTTCCTTAGTTAAGTTTTTGCTTAGTTTAGCTTAAAAGTCAAACCGTCGTAATTAACGGTTGACTTCAAGATTAATCACTAATGGTCCAGTGATTAGTCGAATTGAAAGTAGTTATAAGTTGGTAATTATGTGGGTAATAAACCCTTAAAAGGGTCCCCCCTGATTCCCACTCTAACTAGGTCAAATGTCGGGTCAAACTTGTGATTAAAAAGTCAACAGGATACTTAGTTTCTAATTTATGCATAATTAGCAATGTAGAACACATACAACCTGTTTGATCATTATTATAACTTGGTAATTAATGTAAGAACATGTCTAAACATGTTCAACCCGACAATTTACTGTTTAGACCCGGTTCGGAACCGAAAGTCGCAAAGCTTTGACTTCAGTTCTGACCCGTTATGGTATGTTTTAGAAATACCTTAGAGCTCTATTTGGACCAGGTTACATGCTAGTATAACCCTCTGTGATTATACACATTGGTTCATTAGTTATCCAATTAATATGCATGATTCCGTTAATTACTCATATGTTGACCGTTATGCCCTTTTCACCTTAAAACGCGATTTGTTAAAATGTAAAAGTGTAGAAACCTTAGTTACTGATATATAAACTTGTATACAAAGTTTGACATCAGTTTGAGGTATAGATTGAGAGTTATGCTCATTGCAAAAGCTAGAGAGCGTAGAAGGCAAGACTTAGGAGCAGTGAAGTTTTTAAAGGGAGAGGACGGATGCGTTTTGGTCAAAGAACACGACATTAAGTTGAGATGGCAAGCATATTTCTACAATCTTTTCAATGGCGGGAGGGATTACCAACAAGAAAATGAAGAAAATGATGATTCACCTACTCAAAGGCGACTACGGAATAACGGCTACTGTCGACGTATCACACGGGAGGAGGTGAGAACACCCCTTAGAAAGATGGGAAGGGCTAAGGCAGTTGGGCCAGATAACATACCGATTGAGGTATGGAAATGCTTGGGAGAAGGAGTACATTGGCTAACTATTTTATTCAATCTTATTTTCAAATATGGGAAAATGCCAGATCAATGGAGGAATAGTGTAGTAGTACCTGTGTATAAGAACAAAGGGGACGCCCAATGTTGTGGGAATTATAGAGGGATTAAGTTGCTAGGACACACTATGAAATTATGGGAGAGGATAATTGAGACGAGAATCTGAAGAGAAACTCAAGTCACGGTAAACCAATTTGGTTTTATGCCAGGGCGATCGACTACGGAAGCAATACATATTCTAAGGAGATTGATGGAGAAGTATAGGGAAAAGAAACGGGACCTACACATGGTGTTCATTGATCTTGAAAAGGCCTATGACAGTGTGCCACGTAGACTGATTTGGGATAGTTTGGAGAGTAGAGGGGTTTCTGGGAAGTATATAGACTTAATTAGGGATATGTATGTTAGGACTGAGACTAGTGTCCGAGCGCCTGTAGGGGATACTGATTCTTTCCCGGTGGAGGTAGGACTCCACCAAGGGTCTGCTTTGAGTCCTTTTCTTTTTACTGTTATCCTAGATGAGTTGACTAAGTTAATTCAGGGGGCTCTTCCGTGGTGTCTGCTTTTTGCAGATGATATTGTGTTAGTTGCTGATAGTAAACAAAACCTGAATGCGAGGTTAGAAGAGTGGAGAGCAGCTCTAGAGGGCAGAGGTTTAAGGATTAGTCGATCTAAGACTGAGTACTTGTATTGCGATTTTAGTGGAGTAGACAACGATGAGGACATTCAGATCACCATTGACGGTCAAGTGGTCCCGCGGGTGACTAAGTTCAAGTATCTAGGATCGTTTGTCCAGAGGGATGGGGAGATAAATAGTGACGTTGCCCACCGCATCCAGGTTGGATGGTGTAGGTGGAGAGCTGCCACTGGGGTATTGTGCGATAGGAGGTTCCCAACAAAATTGAAAGGGAAATTTTATAGGGTTGCAATTAGACCTGCTATGTTATATGGAACCGACTGTTGGGCCATTAAGGAAGTACAAGCACGCAAGATGGAGGTGGCAGAGATGAGAATGCTAAGATGGATGTGCGGGCACACAAGGTTAGAACGGGTAAGAAATGATGTTTTTAGGGAGAGGTTAGAAGTAGCTAGTATAGCAGATAAAATAAAGGAGGGAAGATTGAGATGGTTTGGGCATGTGAAGAGGAGGCAGACGATAGAGCCAGTTCGAGTGGTTGAAACCCTCGAGGTGGAGGGGAGGAGGAGTAGAGGCAGACCCAAAATTACTTGGGATGAGCGGATTAGGCAGGATTTGCAAAGATTGCACCTCTCTGAGAACATGGTTCATGATAGGAGCTCGTGGAGACGTAGAATTAAGGTTAAGGATTTCTAGGAGAGGGTACAATTGTTTCTTTAGGTGTAGTGTATGGCCGTAGATATGTAACTATGTGTATATGCTGTTTTGTGCTGTCATATTTGTCTTGTTATACTCTTTCGCATCTCATGTTACATTGGTAGCTTCATACATACACACACACACACACCTCATGTTCTATTTATTTCTTTCCTGGGTGTTTTAGAGCCGAGGGTCTCACTGGAAGCAGCCTCTCTATCCCTAGGGGTAGAGGTAAGGTGTGCCTACATCCCACCCTCCCCAGACCCTACAAATAGCTTTGCTATTGGTGGGATTTTACTGGGTACGATTGATTGATTGATATGTTAATTAAACGGCGTAATTAGTGTATAGCCTAGTTAAGACTACTTTTTTATATCAAAATCTTTACCCACTGATGTAATATATTATTTTGGGATTTTTAAAGATTTTTAATTAATTTTAGGCTGAGCATAACTTATAGTCGTAGGCTTAATCCGGTAATTGTCGGTTTTGCCCTTACGGGCTATAAAATGAGTTTTACCTATCTAAACGACTCTAAACCATTTGCTACTGATCACATATGATAAATAAATTATTTTAAGCCTTCTGGAATAATAAAAATATCAGCTTTATGTATAGAACCCGGAAATGACTTTTAATCGCCTTTTTAAGCGTTTTTAACGCATAGTATGTACTAGAACTATTTTAAACATACAAGGGTTGATACATACTGATATTTTAGGTAAATTATAATATTTTAACAGTAAGCAAAAGTTGTTTAACTCAGACTTCAGTTTTGAGCTTTACGGCTTATGTGAAATTACTAAAATGCCCATACGGTGCATAGTTTGGTTATAATTGATAAATTTCACATATATATTTTACCATACTGTTATAACTTAGTAAAATAAGTATTTTTGCTGATTATATCAGACCTGTAACTCAGGTAAATACTTAAACTCTTTTATAACCTTTTAAATGACCAAACTACCCATACGAGGCATAGTTTGTGTTTAAATTCGTTTCGGGCATAATAAAAGACATCTTACTGATGTCACAACATATTTGAAGCATATTAACTTAGGAAACCTGTATATGGCTCTCATGAATACCCGGTACGCTTATTACGCGTTCGGTTCGGTTTATGTAACTAGTTTACATAAATTAGCCGAAACGGGTCAAACCTTATCGGTTTTATCTCAAAATCCAGAATGTGTATGAAATACCCATATTAAGCAGACTTCCACCGTGACCGCAGGGAGAGACAGAGCTTCTTCCAAGGATTGACAAGCTTGATCAAAGGGAATAGCAAGAAGGACCATTGAATCCTTCCAATTGTTGTTGAGCCCCTGCTGTAACACCTCGAAAATTCGTGTTAAATAAAATAACGACACGTGTCGTGTAAGACGAAAAACGTTATAAACTCGGATTATTAAACAAATGTTTGACAGGATTTAAAAGTGTCGTCATGTTAACTTTTGCACCTCTGAACGACCTCGTTATAAATCCCAAGACTCAAATCATATTAAAAACATCTAGTATATGTTCAAGTTCAGTTAATTATAGCAATGAATGATTCATAATTTAATTGGTGGACTCCTACGAAGAAATTTGCACGGTAAACCTTATTGTTCGGCACTTTCTAAAAGACTCCAAGACTTTCACACAACATAACATGGTGGTGCATACTATACATGACCCAAATTGAGGCCCCATATTGATAAAAAAAACGGCCAAGAATCGTTTATACTCAGTTGCCCTCTCAAATCATTGAAAAGCCAACATTTTTGTCCCTGATGAAGGCTTGCGCACCGCAACAAATAATTAATACGGTGCGCAAGCAGTGCCCAGTAAACAGAAAACAGGCTGCAGCCTGTTTTGCGCGATTATGACCGATCCCACTGGTATTTCTCACTATTGGGCGACCTGTCACACCCCGGTTTCCACGTGTCACCGGTGGGGGAGTATCGTGACGTGGTTGGCAACGTAATAGTCAAACAACACAATATTATTATGCACAGCGGAAGCAAATTTAAAATATGATACAACCGAATTTAATATTGTTTATCAATGTAACAATATCCGGAAGTTTATCCACAGTAGGATCGAAACAAAATAATATTAATGGTTCAACAGACTTCAGGCATCTTAAGCTTGCGAGACTTCTATTGATGCTTAGGAGAAATCCCAGCCAATTTCGCTTAGTACCTGCATTTAATCTTTTTGGGAAAATACGTCAGTTTACACTGAAATGCATACTATCCATTTCAGTTCCCCACGTCAGTCAAGTGCCAGCCACTACCCGCCACATCAGGAGGACCCGCAAATGGGTGGACCTTCCAACCCCGCGATGCCGCAGCCGCCGCCAATGGGTTTTGATAACCCAATCCCAGCGTATACGGGTTCCATGGCTTATAACCCGTTCGATCCGCCAGTCCACAACAACTACGGGTATGCAGAGGCCGACCCCTACTTGGTGGCAGCTAACTACAATGCCCTGCACCCAGAAGGACCATACGGAGCTCCATGGGGAGTTGGGTACCCAACACAAGGGTACCAGATACCACCTAGGCCTATCATACGGACTCGATCGCAGCCGCCTAGGTTCTCCCCACCTGAGCATGAGGAACTCCTTCAGAGGCTGGATCAGGTGGAACGAGAAGTGCACAGGGACCGTAGGGAGAGACAGGCTTTCTTCCAAGGATTAGCAAGTTTGATCAAAGGGAAGAACAAGAAGGATTATTGAATCCTTCCAGTTGTTGTATAAGCCCCTGCGTGGGTGAATTTGGTTGTTAAGCCCCTGCGTGGGTATGCTTGTTTGTATTAACCCCTACGTGGGTGTGTTATTTGTATAAGTCCATGCGTGGACAATTATGTTATTAAGCCCCTGCGTGGGCATGTGTGTTATTAAGCCCCTGCGTGGGTAAGTACTTGTTTGACCCCTGCGAGGGTAAGTTTGTTATTTGAAAAGACCCGTTTAGGGCAGTGTATAATATTTTGAATAAATCAATGGAATGTTTGTTTTATAAATTTCATGTTTGCCATTTTGCGCATAAATAATTTATAAATGAAATAAATAAATTAAAATCATTCCTTTTAAATTAATCTGCCTATGTAATTATTTAATTAAGAATCTTAAAGTGTGAAACCTAGCCCCGTGTCAAATATAAGACCGGGCCAAGATGGTAAGACCTGTTTAAAAGATTCAAATCCCTGTTAACATCTTAAAACATGTTAACACTCCTGGCAGAAGTGATTCGTTAAAATCACATGTCATTCTTATATGTATAAGGATTCTTTAGAAGATTCCAAACCCAATTATATGATCTCTGAATCATGGGTTAAGATCATCAATTAAGATGATCATATTTTACCATACGTGGTAATATGATGCCTACGGGCCCAGCTCACTTCCATATGAGCCAAAAGACAGAGGTAGCTATGACTCCCTGTCTGATAAGGGTAATGAACTAGGTTCAAACCTTAAAAGTCTTGATTCTCTGAAATCATAGCTTATAATTCAAATTGTCCATGTGACTAAGCCTTATGTGCTAATATATATTGTTATTGTTTATAATTAGGATAAATTTTAATTGAAATCCTAAATTAATACGATTAATAAGTTAACCAAATATGGTCTCTGTTTACCATGGTTAACGAGTTACCCTAAGGGGTAATTCCATAATAAACTCCCAAATAAATTATTGTCCTTGTTTTCTGCAACAGTTCAATTCAAATGGCTGACTCAAATGAAATAAATAGCCATCCAGTGGAGCAAAATGAGAACGCCCAGATTACGTTAACGGGTGCTGAATTAAAAGCGATCATAGACGGCGCTGTTACACAGGCTTTGGAAAGGCAGTATGAAGAGTACAGTGGGACTCGTAGTAGGACTCAATCTACACAGCCTTCAAAGCCACAGCCCAAGAAGGACGACTCGAAGAAAAACGATGATCGACGCTCCTCGAACCACAGTGCTCCATCTCAGCAGGTTATACGAAATCAAGGGCCCCGTGACAAGGGTTGCACGTATAAATATTTTATTTCTTGCAAGCCCCGGGATTTCACTGGGGAGAAGGGAGCCATTGACTGTATGACATGGCTGGATGAGATGGATACGGTTGTAGACATCAGCGGATGTGCGGAGAGAGACATGGTCAAGTTTGTGTCACAGTCCTTTAAGGGTGAAGCGTTAGCATGGTGGAGATCTCTGATTGAGGCCACCGGAAAAATCCCATTGTATAATATGTCGTGGGATCAATTTGTTGCCCTTATAAGGGAAAATTAATGCCCTCAACATGAGGTGGAGAAGATAGAATCTGACTTTCTATCCTTGGTGATGACAAACCTCGACTGTCAAGCTTACCTAACGAGCTTCAACACTAAGTCTCGATTGGTTCCATATTTAGTAACCCCGGAACCAAAGCGAATAGCTCGTTTTATAGGCGGTTTAGCCCCCGAGATCAAGGCAAACGTGAAAGCTTCTCGGCCAGCTACTTTTAGACATTTCCTTATCCCTCACTCTGGATGCGGTCAGGCAGAGATCGCTGAGGAATAAGGAGGCTGAGAAGAGGAAACGTGAAGAAGATGGTTCACGAAAGTCGAGCAAGAAGCACCGTGGGAGCGGTGACAACAAGAAAGGATCGGAGTCGAGGAAGGATGGGCATAATTCTGGTGAGAAGCCCAAATGCAAAATTTGCCAGAAACAGCACTATGGGAAGTGCAGACTCGAATCGAACTCGAATAATGAGTCAAGATCTTTTGCTTGTGGTTTGTGCAAGTCCAAGGAACACAAAACCTTGGATTGCAAGAAGATAAAAGACGCAACGTGCTACCGTTGCAATGAAAAGGGGCACATTAAGACCAACTGCCCTAAATACAACAAGAAGCCTGAAGAGGCTAAGAAGACTAATGCTAGAGTTTTCCGAATGGACGCGAAAGAAGCTGTGCAAGACGATAATGTCATAACAGGTACTTTCCTTGTAAATAATGTCTTTGCAAGAGTACTTTTTGATTCAGGCGCAGATAAGTCTTTCGTAGATAACAAGTTTTGTAAATTGTTGAATTTACCTGTCAAAACCTTAAGCGTAAACTATGAAGTAGAGTTAGCAGATGGTACCATAGAAACCGTCTCCACTTTGTTAGATGGATGTGTTATATCCATTAAGAACCATTCTTTTCCTCTGTCTCTACTTCCCTTTAAGTTGGCCGGTTTTGACATAGTTCTGGGTATGGACTGGTTATCTCATAACCAGGCCCAAATTGTCTGTAACCAGAAACAAGTGGTAATAAAGACTCCGTCTGGTGAATCACTTACCATTCGGGGAGATACCCAGTATGGGCTGCCTGAGCAGGTGACTATGCTCAAGGCTTCCAAGTGTTTGAAGAAGGGGTGTGTCATCTACATGGCGCAAGTGATTATTGATGAGCCTAAACCAAAGATAGAAGACATCCCTGTCATCTCTGAATTTCCAAAAGTTTTTCCGGAAGAACTACCTGGGTTGCCACCAGATAGGCAAGTGGAATTCAGGATTGATATCATCCCTGGAGCAGCACCTGTTGCTCGAGCACCTTATAGATTGGCGCCCACAGAGATGAAAGAATTGAGGACACAACTAGATGAATTGCTAGCCAAGGGTTTCATTAAACCTAGTTCGTCTCCTTGGGGAGCGCCGGTCCTGTTTGTAAAGAAGAAGGATGGATCGTTACGTCTGTGCATCGACTATCGTGAGCTTAATAAGGTCACGATCAAGAATAGATATCCTTTGCCCAGGATCGACGATTTGTTCGATCAGTTACAAGGAGCCAGTTATTTATCGAAGATTGATTTGAGGTCAGGCTACCATCAACTGAAGGTTAGAGATGAAGACGTGCATAAAACTGCATTTAGGACTCGTTATGGTCATTACGAGTTCCTAGTGATGCCTTTTGGGCTCACCAATGCACCGGCCGCGTTCATGGATCTAATGAATCGCGTTTGCAAGCCGCACTTAGATAAATTCGTCATCGTCTTCATTGACGACATTCTCATTTATTCTAAGAACCAAGCTGACCATGAGAAACACCTTCGATGTATTCTCAAACTTTTACACCAAGAGAAACTCTATGCCAAATTCTCTAAGTGTGAATTTTGGTTAAGAGAAGTCCAATTTCTTGGACATGTGGTCAGTGAGCGTGGTATCCAAGTGGATCCCGCTAAAGTTGGAGCTGTTATGAATTGACAAGAGCCAAAGACGCCTACGGAGATTCGTAGCTTCCTGGGATTGGCAGGATATTACAGGCGTTTCATTGAGAATTTTTCAAGGATTGCTGCACCCCTAACTTCCTTGACCAAGAAGAAAGTAAAGTTCGTTTGGGGCCCTAAGCAGCAAGAGTCCTTTGATATTCTGAAGGAAAGGCTGAGCAACGCCCCAGTACTGACATTGCCAGATGGAATAGAAGAGTTCGTGGTTTACTGCGATGCATCGCACACTGGCATGGGGTGTGTGCTTACGCAAAAAGGCAAGGTTATTGCCTATGCATCATGACAGTTAAAGGTGCATGAAAATAATTACACCACCCACGACTTGGAATTGGGTGCCCTTGTATTCGCATTAAAACTGTGGAGGCATTACCTATATGGAATCAAGTGTGTGATCTATTCTGATCACAAGAGCCTCCAGCATCTGTTTAATCAGAAAGAGTTAAACATGAGGCAACGCCGCTGGATGGAGACTTTAAATGATTATGATTGTGAAATCAAATACCATCCCGGCAAGGCGAATGTAGTCGCCGATGCCTTGAGTCGGAAGGAAAGGGTTAAACCCATCCGAATCAATGCCAAGCGCATGGAAATAAAGAACAGTTTGATGGAAAGGTTGTTAGCTGCACAGAAAGACGCTGTGTTGGAAGCTAACTATCCAAATGAAAAGTTAGGAGTAACTGAGGAGCAGTTATCTCTTAGCAAGGACAGACTTCTGAGATTAAATGGACGAATATGGGTTCCAATTTATGGAGGACTTCGTGATGTCATCCTCCAAGAAGCCCATAGTTCCAAATACTCCGTTCATCCTGGAGCTGATAAGATGTACCAGGATTTAAAGGCAAATTATTGGTGGATAGGCTTGAAAAAGTCTGTAGCCACCCATGTAGCTAAATGCTTGACATGTGCGCAAGTCAAAGCCGAGCATCAAAAGCCGTCAGGCTTGCTACAACAGCCTGAGCTTCCTACGTGGAAGTGGGAAATGGTAACCATGGATTTTATCACCAAGTTACCTAAGACGAGGAAAGGAAATGATACAATATGGGTTATAGTTGATAGACTGACTAAGTCAACACATTTCTTACCCATCAAGGAGACTTATAGCTCCGACATGTTAGCCCAGTTATACGTTGATAAGATTGTAGCCTTACATGGCATACCTGTGGCTATTATCTCTGATAGAGATACTAGGTACACGTCGCATTTTTGGAAGAGTTTCCAACAATCTTTGGGCACACATTTGAATTTTAGTACGACTTATCATCCTCAGACTGACGGTCAGAGTGAGCGTACTATTCAAACGTTGGAAGACATGCTACGTGCATGTGCGATCGATTTGGGTGGTAGCTGGGATAAGAACCTACCATTGATCGAATTCTCCTACAACAATAGCTACCATACCAGCATTAAGGCTGCGCCTTTTGAGGCATTATACGGTAGAAAGTGTAGAACGCCCGTTTATTGGGCGGAAGTTAGAGATGTCCAATTATCAGGACCAGAGATAGTCTTTGAAACGACGGACAAGATTGTCCAGATTCGTGACCATCTCAAAGCTGCCCAGGATAGGCAGAAAAGTTACGCTGATCCTAAGCATAAGGATTTTCACTTCGAAGTAGGTGACAAAGTCCTACTTAAAGTGTCACCCTGGAAGGGAGTGATGCGGTTTGGTAAGAAAGGCAAGCTAAGCCCGAGATACATAGGACCTTTCGAGGTTATCAAACGTGTCGGGTCAGTTGCCTATAAATTAAACTTACCAGAAGAGCTCAGTGGAATTCACAATGTGTTCCACATCTGCAATCTGAAAAAGTGTTTCGCTGACGAATCACTGGTTATACCACACACAGATGTGCATATAGACGAGAGCTTGAAATTTGTTGAAAAACCTTTTTCGATTGAAGATCGACAGGTAAAGAAGCTTCGAAGGAAGCATGTACCTATTGTAAAGGTCAAATGGGATGCCCGTAGCGGTCCCGAATACACGTGGGAGGTTGAATCCACGATGAAAGAAAAGTACCCTTACTTATTTCAGTAAATCTCGGGTCGAGATTTATTTTAAGGGGGTGAGGATGTAACACCTCGAAAATTCACGTCCTATAATGTGTTGACACGTGTCATAAAGTTTGAACGTGTGAAAGAATGTTATAAAAGGACTAAAGTTGACAAACATGGAAAGTATGTGATTATACGGGTTCTAAATGTCAACAGTGAATAAATATACTTCATAATAACCCTACATGATGTTTATAACATCAAACGAATAAATCATGGATCATACGAAGCAAAAAGTGAGAGATTACAAACTACAGAGGCTAATTGTGTCAACATGTTCAATTTATACCTCTGAGTGACCTTTTGACAAACCCGAAGCTTTGTAAATGTTAATTATGCTCACTAGAATGCACGATATAAATTTCATAGAGTTTCGTTAACGTATGAGAAAGTTATGATCAAATTCGTGTGCGAGGGGTTAAAGTGCAAACATTGAAAGTTAAGACTTTTCGGGTTAACCGGAAGTGTTCAGGGACTTGGCAAAGTGGGTATAAGTCCTAAAGCCCTTGTGGATAAATATAAGGGGGTCAAAATGCAAGAAATAACCCTAGTTGCCCCTTCGTGAAGCCAAAGGTCAAGATGCAAAACATTTAAAATGAAAAATCTGATTTAGCAGGCCCAGGCGGCCTGCTTGGGATCTGTTAAAAACGTAGGCGGGCCGCATCAGGAGCCCAGAAGCAGAAAACGTGCACAGCAGCCTGTAAACGCGGAGAACCGACCCTTTTTCGACATTAATGCAATGTGGGCGACCCCTAAACAGTCCTAGACACTAGGAACACATGTTGGAAGGTTGTGGTCAGCTGATAGACTTGTGTGTCAAAGATTGGTGGTGGAATTTGCACTATAAAAGGGCCATGATCTTGCAACAAGTCTTCACACTTCCTTCTTGCAATCTGATCAATTCTGGAGCTCTCAAGCAGGTCCAACTGATCATAAGTCGTGCATAGGACTCTTGTAAGTCTGCTAGTCCTTCTTTAATTGAGTTTAGCTTGTTTAATTAGCTAAAAGTCAAACCGTCGTAATTACGGTTTGACTTCGAGATTAGTCAACAATGACTCAGTCATATCTCGAATTAAAAGTAGTTATAGCTTGGTATTTATGTGGGTAATAAAACCTCAAAAGGGTTTCCCCTGATCACCACTCTAACCAGGTCAAAAGTCGGGTCAAACTAGTTTAGAAAAAGTCAACAGGATGCTTAAAATGTCATTTATGCATAATTAACATTATAGACCATATACAACATGTTTGATCATTGTTATAACTTAGTAATAAGTGTAAGAACATGTCTAAACATGTTCAACCCGACAATTTCCTGTTTAGACCCGGTTCGGAACCGAAAGTCACATAGTTTGACTTTCACTTTGACTTTCAGTTCTGACCCGTTAAGGCATGTTTTAGAAATGCCTCAGAGCTTTAATTGGACTAGGTTACATGTTAGAACAACCCTCTGTGATTATACACCTTGGTTCATTAGTTATCCAATTAATATGCATGTTTCCGTTAATTGCTCATATGTTGACCGTTATGCCCTTATTACCTTACAACGTGATTTATGAAAATGTAAAAGTGTAGAAACCTTAAATACTGATATATAAACTTGTATGCAAAGTTTAACATCAGTTTGACTTGTAGATTAAGAGTTATGCTCAATATCGCAAATTTAAAGCTTTATGTTAATTAAACGGCATAATTAGCGTATAGCCTAGTTAAGCCTACTTTTTGGTATCAAACTTAATACCCACTGATGTAATATATTATTTTGGGATTTTTAAAGATTTTTAATTAATTTTAGGTCGAGCATAACTAGTAGTCGTAGGCTTAATCCGGTAATTGTCGGTTTTGCCCTTACGGGCCATAAAATGAGTTTTACACATCTAAACGACTCCAAACCTTTTGCTACTGATCACATATGATAAATAAATTATTTTAAGCCTTCTGGAAATATAAAAATATCAGATTTAAGTATCGAACCCGGAAATGGCCTTAAATCGCCTTATTTAGCGTTATTAACGCATAGTATGTATAAAAAATTATATTGAACATACCCGGGTTGATACCTACTGATATATGAGGCAAATTATAATATTTTAACAGTAAGCAAAGGTTGATAAACTCAGACTTCAGTTTTGAGCTTTTCGGCTTATGTGAAATTACCAAAATACCCCTACGGGGCATAGTTTGGTTAAAAATGATAAATTTCACATACATGCTTTAACCTACTGATATAACTTAGCAAATTGAGTATATTTGCTGATTACATCAGACCTGTAACTCAGGTTGTTACTTAAACGCTTTTATAAACTGTTAAATGACCAAACTACCCCTACGGGGCCTAGTTTGTGTTTAAACACGTTTCGGGCATAATGAAAGACACCTTACTGATGTCACAACATGTTTGAGACATAATTAACTTAGGAAACCTGTATATAGCTCTCATGAATACCCGTCACGCTTATTACGCGCACGGTTGGGTTTATGTAACAAGTTTACATAAATTAGCCGAAACGGGTCAAACCGTAACGGTTTTATCTCAAAATCCAGAATGTGAATAATAAACCCATATTAAACAAGTCTTCAAACTTGTCGGGTCTGAATCACATTCTATCCGGTCTTCGCTTAATCGTGCGTACGAACCGTATCTTGAAACTAGCCGGTCTAAGCTTAAGCTTAATAAAAGGCCCGTTAGAATTCTAATAGGTTATTATAAACCTTCGTTCCAGATTAGGAGGACCAGTAAAAGCTACGTGCATTTTGCTTGTTGTGATTAATACTTACTCAGGTAAATACTTTTAACTTATTTTCCCTATACGGGCTTGGGTTACGGTATATAACACACCGCTTGATCGGGCATCAAATCTCCACCGTTAAAGTGGGTAGTTGAATAATTTGATCGGCTCGTTTAAACAGTCTTGTTTACTTTACAGCCTTTGGGGGGTTAATGACCATGTCCCGGATATCCTTGGCGTCATCTTACGAGATGGCCACGACCTGAGCACGGGGTGTAGGCGTACACCTGTCAGTGTATAACTCAATAATGTGGTGTGTCTATTGATCTTTAACCCGGACAAGATCCGGGCTACTGAACGCATAAGTAACATGTAATTCGTTCACAAGATTATAATATTAAATAATTCTCCCAAGTTAAATAAAATGTTTATGCCACGTGCATCCAAACCAATTTTCAATCATTTTACAAAATGAGTCAGTTGAATGTATTTACCAGTGTAAACTGACGTATTTTCCCAAAAAGATTAAATGCAGGTACTAAGCGAAATTGGCTGGGATTTCTCCTAAGCATCAATAGAAGTCTCGCAAGCTTAAGATGCCTGAAGTCTGTTGAACCATTAATATTATTTTGTTTCGACCCTACTGTGGATAAACTTTCGGATATTGTTACATTGATAAACAATATTAAATTCGGTTGTATCATATTTTAAATTTGCTTCCGCTGTGCATAATAATATTGTGTTGTTTGACTATTACGTTGCCAACCACGTCACGATACTCCCCCACCGGGCCCACCGGTGACACGTGGAAACCGGGGTGTGACACGACCCCTAAAATGTTCCTAGACCCCAGGGACACTTGTGGGACAATTGTGGTCACTTGTAGCCTTAGTTGTCAACATGTTATGGTGATTACAACTAGTATATAAGGCCTTCAAGTTTACAAACATTCTTGCACTCACTTCTGATCATCTCTGGAACTCCAAAGCTGATTCCAAGACTTCCTAACCATCCATTAGGCACTTGTAAGTATGTTTAACCTTTTCTTAATTAAGTTTTAGCTTAGTTTAGCTTAGAAGTCAAACCGTCGTAATTAACGGTTGACTTTAAGATTAATCACTAATGGTCCAGTGATTAGTCGAATCAAAAGTACCTTTAAGTAGGTAATTATGTGAGTAATAAAACCTTAAAAAGGTTTCCCCTGATTACCACTTTAAGTTTTAACTAGGTCAAAAGTCGGGTCAAACTTGCTAAGAAAAAGTCAACAGAAAGTTTAAAATGCCATTTATGCATGATTAACTATATATAACATATACAACCTGTTTGATCATTATTATAACTTGGTAATTAGTGTAAGAACATGTCTAAACATGTTCAACCCGACAATTTCCTGTTTAGACCCGGTTCGGAACCGAAAGTCGCATAGTTTGACTTATACTTTGACTTTCAGTTCTGACCCGTTATGGTATGTTTTAGAAATGCCTTAGAGCTTTATTT
>JARYGA010020686.1:0-44626 GCA_030545235.1 Helianthus tuberosus
TCCTAGCATTTGCATCTTGGAAAGGTTTTAAAGTTTATCAGCTAGATGTTAAATCGGCTTTTCTCTACGGAAATGTAAAAGAGGAGGTATATGTCGGACAGCCACCGGGCTTCACCGACCCAATCCACAAAGACAAGGTTTATTTACTGGATAAAGCGCTGTATGGTTTACACCAGGCCCCGAGAGCCTGGTACGAGACCTTGTCTCAACATTTGCTTGCCAACAGCTTCATCCGTGGAAAAGTGGATGCCACTCTCTTCACCAAAGAAGTCGACGGACATCTTCTAATAGTTCAGATATACGTGGACGACATCATATTTGGGTCAACAAATGAAAATCTGTGCAAAGATTTTGAAAGAGTTATGAAGCAAAAATTTGAAATGTCATCGATGGGTGAGATGAAATTCTTCTTGGGACTTCAGGTTGATCAACTGCCTAAGGGAATTTTCATACATCAAACGAAGTATGTTCATGATATCTTAGAGAAATTTGGGATGTCCGGGACTACTCCAGCTTCCACCCCATTAGCGACGAACCATGGGATAAACCCTGATTTCACCGGAGAGAAGGTAGATGAAACGTTATATTGTTCCATGATCGGATCGCTAATGTACTTGACAGCTTCTAGACCCGATATCATGTATCCAACCTGCCTCGCAGCGCTGTTTCAGTCAAGCCCCAGAGCTTCGCATTTGGTGATTGTGAAACGGATATTACGCTACCTGAAAGGAACTCCATCATTGGGGTTGTGGTATCCAAAAGTAGGCGATTTCACGCTCGAAGGGTATTCTGATTCTGATTTCGGATGCTGCAAAGTTAATGCTAAATCAACAACAACAAGGTGCCAGTTTTTCGGATCACGATTGGTTACCTGGCAATGCAAGAAGCAGACATCTGTAGCTTTATCCACATGTGAAGCCGAGTATGAATCTGCTAGCAGTTGCTGTTCTCAGATCTTGTGGATCCAGCAACAGATGCGAGACTACGGTTTGCAATTTCTTAACACCCCTATCTTTGTTGATAATGAGGCAGCGATAAACATAACAAAAAATCCTGTTCATCACGCTAAAACAAAACATATTGAAATTCGTCATCACTTCATCCGAGACTGACGAACAAAAAGCTGATTTACATACCAAAGCGTTTGATAAAACTCGTTTTCAATATTTGTTAAAATTGAACGGTATGAAGCTTTTATAGGTGTCGGAGGAGATTCTTGGCGTAGATGAAGGTACCAATGTAGATGATGTTGAAAAGCAATCTGCAATGGTTTGTCGATTTTTTACTTGTTTTGGTATTTAGGGGGAGGTAGGTTATATTTTCAGAAAATACAAAAAGAGTAAAAAAAATTTCAAAATCCAAAAACATGAGATATTTCAAAATCCAAAAACAATAGAAAACGGAAAAAGAGCTTTTGTATAAAGGGAAAATGATAGCACATCAGTTTGACAGTTGCGGTATGCTAAAGAAATGGAAAGTTTAAAAGTGTTAAACAATCTCGCTGATGATATGTCGATAGGTTTTTACACATTTAGTAGGTTTGTTCGGGATATAAACCTAAATCACAACTTGCTTTTACGTGGGGAACATCTCTCGGATATATGGGTAACCCCTGAAATCTTGTTTGAAAGGCTCTATTTCTGACATACTAGGTCTTTGTATGTGGTAATATCTGGGGTATTATACCTGGACTTCTGATTTTGCGGGAGCAATAGCCTAGTCCTCGTATAATACTTTGCACAACTTTAATCATAAAGCCCCCCCCTCAGCATAAAAAATGATGAAACATTGAAAAATGCTAATCATGTGCTGTTGTAAAAGAAGATCCCCAAAGGGGACCCACCTAAAGTTGAGCCATCATCTCTCTGATTTTGCGGAAGCAATAGCCTGAGCTCTCATGGCTTCAACACTTAACCCCTTACAGATATTACTAGTGTGCACTCACCTGTAAGACTGAATATAGTGGTCTGGATACGGGAGTATATTCTGAGGTGGTACACTCGTAAAAGTTAAGTCTCTAAAACACTAAATTCGTATCCTGAACAGATTGAAATTTGTGTGAGAATTTAAGAGGATCAGTATATTGACAATCTAAGTGAATTGTTTAATTCTGAGTATGAAATCAAAGCTTAACGGTACTTGTGACTTGTCGACAGCTGACATGATTCCCTAACACGCTCACCAAAAATATGTTTGTAAATAGTTTACATTTACTGCATTTCATTTCTGTTTAGCATTCGAGTATAGAAACTTTATTCAAAATCCAAAAAGATTTTACATTTCTGCTTTATTTTTTTTTTCCGATAAACCAAAGTGGAAAGCTGATCTTCAGATTCACAGGTTGAAGAAGATGCAGGAAGTTTCTGAGTTGGACAGAAGAGTTGAGAGCTTATCATGTTAAACTTGTGAAAAATGGAAAGTCAAAACAAGTTCATTAAGTTGAAACTTGTAATTTTCAGTATAATGTTTTGAAAAATGTTGAACAAAAGTCAGTTTTATTTTTGTCTTGAGTCAACCAAGGTCATTAAGTTGGACTTGGTAGACAAATTAAGTGCCTAGGGTCATTAACTTGGACCTAGATACTTAAGTGGATTACTATAAATTGATAAAAATAACAAATGAAGTCAAAGAGGAGAATAGTTTATAATGTCAAATTTCTAAGAAGCATGGAACAGGTTTGAACTTGTGAAAGCAGCAAAGCGAGATTCCCGTGACTAAAGTTTAAACAAAGCTTGAACCAGAATTCTATCCCAGCTTATTGAAAGGGGGAGTCTAAAAGTTTCTGGATCAACATTTAAGGGGGAGTTTGAAGATTGTAAAAGTCAAGTTTGAGTGCTAGCTGCTAATGCTGATAGAGTTTGAAGGATGCTTACAGTGTCAAATAGTTTGGAAAGAGCGAAAAGGCAGATTAAGACTGAAGACTCGATGCCAAAGACTTCGTCAACATCCAAGGGGGAGTCTGTTGGTGCATAAATGTCTGTTAACTTCGTCTTTATCGAGTCTAATGTCTAGATAGGATAAACCAGTGCTCGGTAGGTTAGAAAATAGGTTTTGTATGTGAATGGGTCATTTCGCACGAAATGAGCCATGCTTGTTTCGTACGAAATGATATCCCTATATATAGCTGAGCTGGTCTTGTCATTTCAGAGTCGAGGTGCTGCTAAACTGTCAACTGAACTGTAAAGCTTTGAAATCAATAAAAACAAGTTAATTAAGGAGAATCAAGCTGTAATCAAGTTCGTATCATTGATTCCGCCTTTGATATGGATTAAAACTCTTCTGATCGACTCATTCAGGTCGCACAACGATCCAACAGCCCCGTATGAAATGCTTTATGGCAGAAGGTGTCGAACCCCGGTATGTTGGGGCGAGGTAGGTCCGCGAGAAATAGCTCACAAAGATATAGTCAGGATCACTAATGAAAATATTGACGTGATCCGGGCTCATCTAAAAGCTACTCAAGACCGGCAGAAATCCTACGCAGACAAAAGACGAATACCAATCGAATTCCAAGTTGGCAATATGGTTATGCTTAAAGTATCTCCGTGGAAAGGGGTTATTCGATTACGAAAACGGGGAAAACTGAGTCCGAGATTTATTGGGCCATTCAAAATCATAGAGCGTGTAGGCAAGGTAGCATACCGACTGGAACTGCCCGAAGAGTTGAGCGGTATTCATAACACTTTCCATGTTTCACATCTACGAAAATGTTTAGCTGATGAAACCGCTTATATAAGCTATGACGACATTGAAGTTGATGATAAATTGAATTATGTCGTAAAGCCTATCGAAATTCTTGATCGTTGATGTGTGCAAAATGCAACATATAAATTACATCAATTGTGGCATAAAACTAACCCTTTTTTAGTACTAATGTTGGAAAAAGTGTGCTTTTGTCTTCCTTTTGTATTTTCAGGATTAAATGAGCTCAAATTAACAAAAGAAGCAAAAAGACAGCAAAATCTAACATAAATACAAGAAAAGGACCAAACGTGACATGCCCGACCCCACGACAGCATCTTCCCAAGCAAAACAAGAAGACAGAAGACTGAACACGCCCCGTGCTGAGCCAGCATGGGGGCGTGCCCAAGTGTCAGCAGAAAATACAAAGTGGTAGAAGCTTCTATTGCCCACCACGGGGCCGTGCTCAGCGGACACGAGGCCGTGGTCAACTATAAGATTCGCACAATCCAGGCAAATCTTCATAGTACAAATATTCTTCTGCACGCGGGGTCGTGCTCAGCGGACACGGGGGCGTGGTCAACTAATAAGACAAGCTGCATTAAATGAAGAAAGAGAAGGATGTGGACACGGGGTCGTGCCCACTGGACACGGGGCCGTGCCCGAACTTCTGTTCAGCCTATAAATAGAAGTGCTTGGCTCAAGCTCAAACCATCCCTTGGCACACCACCTCTCTCACACTTCACCCACCACCCACCACCACCATAACACCATCATCCACCACCATCATCCATTGTCCATCATAGAGTGTGTAAGTCGTCTCGGGATCCAAGATTGATCGTAAGAGTTCTTGACAATCAAGGCCATGTTTGCCTAAGTCTCTTACATCACTTGGTGAAGACAAGTGTCTAGTGTAATACTTTTTATTTTTAATCTTTTCGCACTTTTTACTTGGTTTTGTATTAATGACTTTAATAACTAGTTTCTTATGTTGAAGGTGATTCTTCCTTATCGTTTGTCTGTGGTGTCTTGACAATATTTTACTGCCTATATAAAATAAAAGATTTTCACCATTCATATCTCCACGGTCTATATGGAGGTATGTTGGCTACCTGGTCGTGGGTTAAGGGAACGGTTTGGTAAGAGTCTTGCCATTGTTCAACGTTTAGAGGTCTTGCAATGGACCTGGGTCAAATTTAGTAGGACCTCCTTCAATACTTAACGGTATTGGATGGCGTGGGTCCAAACTCTTTGATCCCCTCATAAGTTAAACTACTATTAATACTATAACCCGGCTATTTAGGACTGTATCCCTGCTGACTCAGACTACTTAGTCGAGGGTAACGTCACCTCCAAAAGAGGGGCCTACCATAATTTGCATTAATAACTTAATTAATTATCTTTCAATAATCCGACCCTTTAGGATTGTATCCTTGCTGACTCAAACTACTGGGTTGAGGGTAACGTCACCTTCAAAAGAGGGGCCTACTACAATAACTAAGATTGTAACAACCCTCGGTAAAACCAACATCCTCATAATATTTCCGACCCTCTAATATATTATAAAATGTTCCAATATGTCTTATATTATACCCCGTATGTGAAAACCGAGCCCTAAATAGATTATAACATATAAAATAAAATAAAAATAAGAAAAATGGAGTTGAGGCGGGTCGCGTAAGCCCACCCCAAACACCTACACGGGCCGTATTAAGACCAGACTTTGACTCCGCTGACTTCTTTAGTTCAAGCGGGCCGCGTAAGCTTAAGCTTACATTAACGCGGGCCGCGCGGACTCATAAAACGCGGATACACCAGATGCCGACACGTGTCGACATCGTGGCAAGTCTACATGCTGACCCAGCTAAGCTATTATGTTGACTGGTGTTGACGCGGGCCGCGTAAGGCTTAGCCTTACCTTACGCGGGCCGCCTGAGAGTCAGATTTCACAACTATAAATAGCATGCATCAGTTTTCAGTTTCCGTCGCTCATTCAAACTTCTCAATCTCGAATCCTAATTAGCGAGGTTCTGCTCCATTGTAAGTATTATAACCCCAGTTTCGTAATAGTTACGCTGCCCGATTGATTTAGGGTTCCGTAACAACTGTCGTGGTTCTGCCCGACGTAGTTGTTGGAATGCCGTCTCGGGAAGGGTATTATTAATAATTTCAAAGGGTTATGATACTAACCAATGTACATTTGTATAAATTATAGATTATATCCAGGAAACCCTTACAAGAAGCCTAAGATAGCAAAGTGAGTTTATCCTCTTTTTGTTAATGTTTTACAAAACCTTAAATGTTTTACAATGCGATTAAGCGGTGATTGAGTCTTTATGGTTCTTCAATTACTGCCGGTATTATGGGGTTTTGTATACAAAATTTACTACGAGTAGTAGTAAGTCTGAATGACAGTGCATTACCATTGGACGCCGAGTTAGCCAATGGGTAATTTGACCATAGCCATAGATCCGGTCGAGTGGCAAATACTGAATGAGTAATTGTGTAGACATAAACAATGTGATCGCTCTCAATACTGTTTTAATTGATAAAATATTTCTTGATTAAACTGGGATTCACTCACCAGTATTTCCGACTGACAAATGTTTTTAAAACGCGTTACAGGTAACACAATGTGAACAGCCAATTAGTGAAAAGCCAGCTAGAGAGCACTGAAGGCTTGGGAAAAATGTGGCTATAAAAGTTACCTAATAAACGACGTTTTTAAAATTCAATAAAATAGGGTTTGTCCCTATAATGTATTGTAATAAGAAACTTGGGTTTTGCCCATGTTATTATTAATATAAAAGAAGGTGGTTTTACTCTGATAAACATTTCCTAACTACGGTCCTGATGAAAATTTCCGCTGCAAGATTAAACAAACTGATACCACCAAACTCTGAGCTCGCGTCCGCTCGTTCCCGGGAAACAGGGATCGGGGGTTGCGACAGAAGGTGGTATCAGAGCCTAGCCACTGGTCTGAGCCAAAGAAGTGTTCTGCTGACACTTAAATTTTAAATTTTGTGTTAGGAAATAAATTACAGAAATACGTGCATAACTGTAATTATGTGTTATGTGTTAATTGACTATTTGTTAGTTTTCAGTATGAGTGATCAAGGACCCTCAGATCTGAACCGTCAGTTATCTGATTCACCTAAGAGTGAAGGTACATCATCACAGCCTGCCCTTTCGGGGTTTTCTGCTGATCAGGAGGAGGGAATATTTACCTTTAGAGCTCAATCTGAAGAACCATTTCCTAATAAGAAACGAGGATGGTTCAGTAAAGAAGCTTTTGCTCGTAGGAATAGAATGCGAAAATTGCAACAACAAAGGGCTTTAGCAGCCATTAAGCGAGAAACAGATGCCCATACTCAGGATTTGCTTAATAGAAGCCTAGCTAATTTCCATATCCTAGCTACAACTGCTGCTGACCCAGGTCTGGAACAACTAGTAGCCCCACAACCGCAAAACCTAGAACAACCCATGGAAATAGAAAACCCGGAAAACCAAGTCGAGATGCATGACTTTAACCCAGAAGAAATTCCTAGGGTGCCTGCACCAAACCCTCTAGACCCGAATTACGACCCTTGGTGGGACGACAATAGGGATTTTGTGCAACGTTATCCTATCCAGGATTACCCACCCATACAGAACATAGAAGCTTACCCAGGTATGGACCCTTTAGATCCCTATTACCAAAATGATTATATTAGGGAAATATTAGAGGATCCTTACCAATTTCAGGCACCTACACCCCCATATCAGGAACATGTACCACAGATTCCAAACCCAGTCCGAGAACCTGCACCCCCAATGAGTGCAGAAAACATCCAAGAACTTAGGACTTTCGGGGAGGAAATTTTAGAAAACAGTGAGAGAATGCGTCAGGTGGGAGAACGTCTCGTATGGAAATACGATGAACATAATATGGATTTTTGGATAAATCCATATCCGTGAATGTGAGAATGGAGGATATGGTAGTAATAATAATAATAATAATAAAATAAAATTATGTGTGTATGGATGCATAGTACTATTAGTTTAATTTCTTTCTGTTGGTATTGTAATCTTTATTTCTGTACTAGTGTGTAATAGACGCATAGTATATGAAAAAGAGTATAGTCGCAATGATCGACGGTTTTGGTTAAATTGTGTGTCATGTAATTAACTATATTACCTATTAATTGTGATACTAATATGGGATAAATGTTTAAAATTTAGATGGCCGACGAAGGAAATCAAGGAAATCTGAATAACTATAACCAGAGTAACATTAACGTGGTTAATGAGAATCCAAGCATCAATAACAATAACAATCAAGTGGACAATAGTGCTATCCAACACATAGTAGCACAGGGAATTATAGATGCAATGCCATTTATTCTTCAAACTGTTAAGGATGCTGATAATAAAAGTAGGCATAGCAGTAAGCGACCAAGTAAACCAGAAAACAGCGTGAACAATGGACCTGCACTTCAAATGCCCATTCCCAAAAGAAGAAGAACTGTGCCTTACGGTTGTTCTTATAAAGAATTTTGGTCTTGTAAACCAATGGAATTCTCGGGCAATGAAGGGGCCATTGCAACCTTACGCTGGATAGAAAAGACTGAGGCAGTCTTAAGGATAAGCAAGTGTGCTGAAGAAGATAAGATAATGTTTGCTTCTAATCTGTTTAAGAATGCAACACTAGAATGGTGGAATACTATCATCCAAACAAAAGGAAGTGATAGAACCTATAATATGGAATGGGAAGAATTTAAGGACAAGGTAGAAAGGAAATTCTGCCCTCCAAATGAAAAAGAGCAGATAGCAAACAAATTCCTAAACCTTAGGATGACTGGTGTGGATAGTAAGGGATACACTAAAATATTCTTTGAATATGCTAGAATAGTGCCAACTCTTGGTTCACCAGAACCAGTGTTAATTTCTCGTTATATTTGGGGATTAATTGGAGAGATAAGACACGTAGTCAAGACAGCTAGACCTCAAACCATAGAAGAAGATGTAGAACTAGCCAATACCTTGACAGATGAATTAGTCCGTACCCAAGAAGAGGATCAAAGAAGGAGCCTAACCCATAAATTAACTCAAGAATTTCGTTCTGGAAATTCTAACCGTGGAAAAAATATAGGTTCTACCTCTGCGCCTTACTGTAGGTATTGCAAAAGAAAGCATTCAGGAAGATGCTCCATATATTGTAACTTCTGCAAAATATCGGGACACAAGGAAGAAAACTGCAGGAAGAAAGCTAACAGCCGGGTATGTTACAATTGCGGAGAACAAGGTCATATCAAGCTAAATTGTCCAAAATTAGCCCCAGCTGCAGATAACAAGAATACTAAAAATGCTAGAGCATTTGTGCTGACTGCAGATGAAGCCAGGATGATTCCACATGTCATAGCTGGTACGTTTTTAGTTAATGATGTCTTTGCTAAAGTATTATTTGACTCTGGTGCAAACCAAAGTTTTATTAATACATCGTTTTGCAAATTTCTAAATCAATCATTAACTAAACTACCACATGAATGTCTAGTAGAGACAGCCAATGGAGAAACCGTTAGAATTTCTGAAATCTTGCAGGGAGCAAGTATAGAAATTTCAAATCAGAAATTTATTGCAAATCTTTATCCCATGAATCTGGCAGGATTCGATGTTGTTCTAGGAATGGATTGGTTAATAGCCAATAAAGCCAATATTTTGTGTGATCAAAAGTTAATTCGAGTAAATTCACAAAAAGGTAAAACGATCACAATTAAAGGAGATAATCCCTCTAGATCCACAAAATTCATATCTGTGATGAAAATTGCAAATTGTATAAGAAAAGGTTCTATAGTGTATTTGATTTCCATAATCACTAACACTAAAGGAAAAGATTTATAAGACATTCCAGTAGTATCTCAGTTTTCAGATGTCTTTCCAGAAGAATTGCTAGGGCAACCTCCGGATAGAGAAGTTGAATTCAGAATTCATTTGCTACCAGGAACAGCACCAATTGCCAAAGCACCTTACCGTTTGGCACCCGCCGAAATGCAGGAACTGAAGAAACAATTAGATGAATTGTTAGAAAAAGGATTCATACAACCAAGTTCGTCGCCATGGGGAGCGCCGATACTATTTGTTAAAAAGAAGGACGGATCAATGCGTATATGCATTGACTACCTTGAATTAAACAAAGTCACGATTAAGAATCGATACCCATTACCGAGAATCAATGATCTGTTTGATCAGCTGCAAGGAGCTCGATTTTTCTCTAAAATCGATTTAAGGTCAGGATATCATCAATTAAAGGTACATGAAGAGGATATTCCTAAGACCGTTTTTAGAACAAGGTATGGACATTATGAATTTATTGTCATGCCATTTGGTTTAACCAATGCCCCAGCTGCATTTATGGACATGATGAACCGAATATGTAAGCCATATTTGGATAAATTCATAATTGTATTTATAGATGATATTCTAATATATTCTAAGAATAAAGAGGATCATGCAAAACATTTGCACGCACTTTTAAGTTTGTTAAGAAAGGAAAAACTTTATGCTAAATTCAATAAGTGCGAATTTTGGTTAGAACAGGTACAATTCCTTGGACACCTAGTCAACCATGAAGGAATTCATGTAGATCCAACAAAGATTGAAGCAATTACGAAATGGAAAACCCCTGAGTCACCAACCGAGGTTAGAAGTTTCTCAGGATTGGCCGGTTACTATAGGAAATTTATTCAAGATTTCTCTAGAATAGCCATTCCTTTAACTAAGTTAACCTATAAATCTGTTAAGTTTGAATGGGGAGTAAAACAAGAAGAAGCCTTTAGAATCCTTAAGCAAAGATTGACCCATACACCCATATTAGCATTACCAGAAGGAACTAAAGACTTTGAAGTCTACTGTGATGCTTCTAAACTAGGTTATGGATGTGTGTTGATGCAACGACAAAAAGGTTATAACTTACGCATCTAGACAACTCAAGAGTCATGAAGAAAATTATTCAACCCATGATTTAGAATTAGGAGCTATAATTTTTGCTCTTAAGATTTGGAGACATTACCTTTACGGTAGTAAGTTTACCATATTCACTGATCATAAGAGTTTAAGGTATATATTCAAGCAAAAGGAGTTGAATATGAGGCAAAGACGCTGGATGGAATTTCTTAGTGACTATGATTGTGATATCCAGTATCATGAAGGAAAAGCAAATGTAGTGGCAGATGCTTTAAGCCGGAAGTATCATGGAAAGCCAAAAAGGGTACGTTCTCTTAAATTAAATCTGCAAGTAGATTTAAATGATCAGATAAGAGAAGCACAAGAATCAGTAATCAAGGATGATTCTAAAAAATTAAAAGGTACGTTGAAAGAATTGGAACAAGGAACAGATGGAATTTGGAGATTCCATGAAAAGAGAATGTGGATACCTAAATTAGGAAATCTACGTAATCGTATATTAGAAGAAGCCCATAAGTCTAAGTATACGATGCATCCAGGAAGTGATAAAATGTACCAGGATTTAAGGAAAAATTTCTGGTGGATAGGAATGAAAAAGGACATAGCAGTCTATGTTTCTAAATGTTTAACTTGCTCACAAGTTAAGGTTGAACATCAGAAACCTTCAGGTTTGTTACAGCAATTAGAAATGCCAGTCTGGAAATGGGAATTAATAACAATGGATTTTGTTACTAAATTACTCAAAACTAAGAAAGGAAATGATACAATCTGGGTGATTGTAGATAGACTAACTAAGTCAGCTCATTTCTTACCAATGAAGGAAACAATTAGTATGGAACAATTATCTAAATTGTATGTAAATGAAATTGTTTCTTTACATGGCATTCCTTTATCAATTGTTTCTGATAGAGATAGTCGCTTTACATCTCATTTTTGGTCAAGTTTCCAAAAGGCAATGGGAACCAAGTTAAGATTAAGCACAACCTATCACTCACAAATGGATGGACAAAGTGAAAGAACAATTCAGACAATGGAAGATATGCTTAGAGCTTGTGTAATTGATTTTGGAGGTAATTGGGACGATCACTTACCTTTAATAGTATTTTCTTATAATAATAGTTATCACACAAGTATCAATGCTGCATCATTTGAAGCACTTTATGGAAGAAAGTGTCGAACCCCAGTCTGTTGGGCAGAAATTGGGGAAAAGCAACTATCTGGACCTGAGATAGTGCAAGAAACAACTGACAAGATTATTCAAGTCAAGGAATGACTGAAAGCCGCACGTGATCGACAAAAGAGTTATGCCAATAACCGACGCAAACCATTGGAGTTTCAGGAAGGAGATAAAGTATTGTTGAAAGTCTCTCCTTGGAAAGGAGTGGTAAGATTCATCAAAAGAGGAAAGCTAAGTCCCAGGTATGTTGGACCCTTCAAGATTATTAGAAAAATAGGACCTGTAGCCTATCAACTACAACTGCCAGAAGAAATGGCAGGAATACATGATGTGTTTCATGTATCAAATCTTAAAAAGTGTTTAGCTAATGAATCATTGATAGTACCTCTTAAGGATATAGAGGTAAATGAACAACTCAAATTTGTAGAAAGACCTCTACAGATTGAAGATAGGAAAATCAAGAATCTCAAACACAAGAGACTACTTCTAGTCAAAATGAAGTGGGACTCCAAAAGAGGACCTGAGTACACATGGGAGCTCGAATCAGAAATGCAAAACAAATATCCGCATTTATTCCAGTAGATCTCGAGGACGAGCTCTAAATAAGGTGGGGAGAATGTAACAACCCTCGGTAAAACCAACATCCTCATAATATTTCCGACCCTCTAATATATTATAAAATGTTCCAATATGTCTTATATTATACCCCGTATGTGAAAACCGAGCCCTAAATAGATTATAACATATAAAATAAAATAAAAATAAGAAAAATGGAGTTGAGGTGGGCCGCGTAAGCCTACCCCAAACACCAACGCGGGCCGTATTAAGACCGGACTTTGACTCCGCTGACTTCTTTAGTTCAAGTGGGCTGCGTAAGCTTAAGCTTACATTAACGCGGGCCGCGCGGACTCATAAAACGCGGAACACCAGATGCCGACACGTGTCGACATCGTGGCAAGTCTACAAGCTGACCCAGCTAAGCTATTATGTTGACTGTTGTTGACGCGGGCCGCGTAAGGCTTAGCCTTACCTTACGCGGGCCGCCTGAGAGTCAGATTTCACAACTATAAATAGCATGCATCAGTTTTCAGTTTCCGTCGCTCATTCACACTTCTCAATCTCGAATTCTGAAAGTATTAGGCATAATATTTGGGTATTATACCCCTAATTAGCGAGGTTCTACGCCGTTATAAGTATTATAACCCCAGTTTCGTAATAGTTACGCTGCCCGATTGATTTAGGGTTCCGTAACAACTGTCGTGGTTCTGCCCGACGTAGTTGTTTGAATGCCGTCTCGGGAAGGGTATTATTAATTATTTCAAAGGGTTATGATACTAACCAATGTACATTTGTATAAATTATAGATTATATCCAGGAAACCCTTACAAGAAGCCTAAGATAGCAAAGTGAGTTTATCCTCTTTTTGTTAATGTTTTTGGAATGTTTTACAAAACCTTAAATGTTTTACAATGCGATTAAGCGGTGATTGAGTCTTTGTAGTTCTTCAATTACTGCCGGTATTATGGGGTTTTGTATACAAAATTTACTACGAGTAGTAGTAAGTCTGAATGACAGTGCATTACCATTAGACGACGGTTAGCCAATGGGTAATTTGACCATAGCCATAGATCCGGTCGAGTGGCAAATACTGAATGAGTAATTGTGTAGACATAAACAATGTGATCGCTCTCAATACTGTTTTAATTGATAAAATGTTTCTTGATTAAACTGGGATTCACTCACCAGTATTTCCGACTGACAAATGTTTTTAAAACGCGTTACAGGTAACACAATGTGAACAGCCAATTAGTGAAAAGCCAGCTGGAGAGCATTGAAGGCTTGGGAAAAATGTGGCTATAAAAGTTACCTAATAAACGATGTTTTTAAAATTCAATAAAATAGGGTTTGTCCCTATAATGTATTGTAATAAGAAACTTGGGTTTTGCCCATGTTATTAGTAATATAAAAGAAGGTGGTTTTACTCTGATAAACATTTCCTAACTACGGTCCTGATAAAAATTTCCGCTGCAAGATTAAACAAACTGATACCACCAAACTCTGAGCTCGCGTCCGCCCGTTCCCGAGAAACAGGGATCGGGGGTTGCGAGAAAGATAATCTCTTAAATAAGTGCAAAAGTGCGGAAATAATCAAATGTTACACTATACACGAGTCAGAACCAAGTGATTCATCTTGTCTATCTGTTTTTTTTCTTTTATTTTTATTTTCAGCATTTTAGTTAGTTTTTATTTTTCTTAGCTTAAAAAATTTTTCTAAACTTTTTTTTGATTTGATTAGACGTTGAGGATAAACCGGTACTAAAAGCTCTTGTGTCATTGGACGACCTCGGTATCTTACCAACACTATACTACGCTCACGATGGGTGCACTTGCCCATATGTGTGTTTAGTGTTAGTAAATATCGTGTTTTATAAATTTAAAACTTGACTAAAAAAAGTGTTAAAAAGGGCTTAATATATATATTAAAAACTAACAACACTTCACACGCATCAAGTTTTTGGCGCCGTTGCCGGTGACATAAGGATTTTAAGAAAGTTAGGAATCAACGGCCTAATCGTTTTTCTTATTTTTCATATTTTAAGGATTTTTCTTAGTTTTTCTGTTTCTGCAGAGCTCAGCACGGGCCGTGCCTGGTCGGACACGGGCCGTGCCTGGTCGGACACGAGCCGTGCCCATCACTATCACTGGCAGTTTTTATTTTCCGAGTTACAGAGAGCTGAGCACGGGTCCGTGTCGGTGCAACACGAGGCCGTGTCCAACTCCCAGTAACAGGGATCCGGGAAACAAACACTGTATCTCCGACCACGAGCCGTGTTCACTGAGCACGGGGCCGTGGTGAACCTTCTGACCACGTTCTTTTCTGTTTTTAGTGCAGGATTAGGGACCCAGGCGCCACATTTGAACTTCCTACGTAGTGCATGAGCTCCAGTTCTAGTAGAGACATAAAAGAACCCCTAGAAGAACCCGAACGCTTTCTCAGAAAAAGACTTAAGGCTAAAAATCAAGAGAAAGTTTCGTGGGACCCACTTCCAATGGCGGACCAACGTACCCTCATGGATTACCTACGGCCCACCGTAGGTAATCTCGGCGCCGCTATCAATGCACCGAATGTTGAAGCCAATAACTTCGAACTTCGACCACATTTGATACAAATGCGTCAAAACTCCGCAACCTTCCATGGGCTTGCGGACGAGGATCCCCATCTACATATTACTAATTTCTTAGAAATATGTGATACCTTTCGGATCAATGGAGCATCGAATGACGCCATCCGCCTTCGAATGTTTTCATTTTCACTAAAAGACCGAGCTAAGGCTTGGCTTAACACCCTCCCAGACGGCTCGGTAAACACCTGGGATGAACTAGCCCAAAAGTTTCTATATAAGTAATTCCCTCCTGCTAAAACGGCTAAATTAATGACTGAAATTAATACATATTCACAAGAGGATGGGGAATCCTTATAAGAAACTTGGGAAAGGTTCAAGGAGCTACTAAGAAAGTGTCATCATCACGGTCTTGCGGTATGGCAACAAGTATCCACTTTCTACAATGGGTTGTTGCCACACACAAGACAAACACTTAATTCTAGCTCCAGGGGACTTTTAGGTAATCGTCGCCCAAATGAAATATATAATCAAATTGAGGAAATTTCTCAAACCAATTTTCAATGGCACACTCCCCGAGGTAATAAATCTATTGCCCCGGGCGCCCATAAGGTTGATGAAAGCACTTCTTTACAAGCCCAAATCGAGGCCCTCTCTTCGAAAATCAAAAAGCTAGAAATGACAAAAACGGCCTCGGTTATAGCTTGTGAAGGGTGTGGTGGGCCACATGAAAATTGGAGTTGTATGAAAGAAGTAGATGACCAAACAGAAACGGTAAACTACATTGATAATAGACCTAGGCCGTCGGGTCCACCAACGGGTACCTACAACCAAGGATGGCGTAACCACCCTAACCTTGGTTAGAGAGATCCCGGCAATAGTAGTAACCAACAAAACCAACGAACTAACTTTCAACAACCACAAAATTTTTCTCAACAACAAGGTGGAAGAGAAAGGCTTGAAGATACTGTATCTCGCCTCATCTCTGACACCGAAAAGAAAAACTCGGATCGATTTCAACAATTGGAATCGAATTTTAGAAATCAACAAGCTAGCATTCAAAACATTGAAAAACAATTAAATCAAATAGCTAGACCACCGAGAGACCACAAGGCGCGTTACCTAGCAATACCGAAACCAACCCAAAGGCACAAGTACATCTCATCACGTTGAGAAATCGAACCGTGGGTCCCGAAGAGGCTCCATTACTGTCAGATGAAAGAAGCCAGTCCAGCCAAACCACGACTCCACCCGCACCCCAACCAGAAAAGGCTTCTTTACCAAATCACGAGCCCACCAAGACTCTTCCAATTCCGTTCCCCGGTAGGTTAAATCGTCAAAAGACCGATGAGCAATTCGCAAAGTTCAAAAATTTATTAAACAATTGCATGTTAATATTTCTTTTATCGAGGTACTTACCCAAATGCCTAAATATGAAAAATTTATGAGGGATTTCCTCACTCATAAAAGGAAAATTGAATCATTGCAATTAGTTAACTTAGGCGAAGAATGCTCCGCCTTAGTACTCAACAAACTTCCACAAAAGAAAATCGATCCCGGAAGCTTCTCAATTCCTTGCTCGATTGGGGAATCCCCCGTTCGTAATGCATTAGCCGATCTTGGAGCTAGCATTAACCTCATGCCCACTTCAATGTTCAAACGACTCGGCCTAGGAACAACGAGTCCTACAAAGATGAGCATACAACTTGCCGATAGGTCCGTCAAAATTCCACAAGGTGTCGCTGAAAACCTATTGGTTAAAGTTGACAATTTCGTTTTCCCAACTGACTTTGTCATCCTAGACATGGAAGAAGACGCCGATGTTCCTCTCATCCTCGGGAGGCCATTTCTAGCCACCGCCCAAGCAGTGGTTGACATGAATGACGGAACACTAACATTGAAGTTTTGGGACGAGGAAGTAAAGTTTGGAGTTGGAAAGAGAGTAGAAGACGAAAACCCGGTTGACTACATGAAGGTCATAGACTCAAGCTTGGATAACGCTCTCCGACGGTGCAACATGGGATGCGAAACATCCCACTTGAGTGACATATGACCAGGCTTTGGGTCTAGCCAAGGACTCTTATAAACGTGGCGCACCACGGAGGCATTCCGCGGAACTATCCTTAGTTTAGTTTAGATTAATTTTTATGTTTTCTAGTTAGTTTTAATTTTCAGGAATAAAACACACTTGATATGACAAAGGATACAAGGGAAACTTGAACCAGCACCCCATGCAGGAAAACAAGACCATCCGACAGAAATTCTTCGTTTACAATAAGTTCGGCACGGGCCGTGTCCGCCCAACACGGCCCCGTGCTGCACAGTCTGCAGAAATACCCAGTTCAAGTAAACTGGACACGGGCCGTGTTCACCCAACACACCCCCGTGTCCAGGCTTCTGTTTCTCTTGAGTTAATTTTGTTACTGGCACTTGAACACGGGGCCGTGCCCGGACAACACGGGGCCGTGTTCAGCGCCCAGTAACACAAAATTTTTTCTTTTTACACATTCAATCAACCTAAAAACTTATTTTTGGGACACATTGAGGACAATGTGTAATTTAAGTGTGTGGGGGGGGGGATGCTAAAACCTTGAATCTTGCAAGTCCTAAATACAAGCCTTACACAAAACTCTATTGGAACCACTAATCACCCCAATTTTTTTAAAAAAAATTCATTTTTTACTTGTCTAGGTTTAAATTGGGAATTTCAAGTTCTAAAACGGTTATATTTTTACAAATTTACAACCGATATCGTCGTGATAAAAAGAACCAACATAAGAAAATTATGAAAAGGCATGGCAAACTTAGTTAAAATTTGATTATATATACTTGATCACATAAAAACCCATTCCCACAAAAGTGAGTTTTGAGCCTTTATTGAGCATACAATTACATATCATTAAACTAAATGCTTATTTTTCGTTTCCTGTGTGAATAGCCGCTTGGTTCTTACGACTCTAGAACTTGCCACGACGATACATTCCCGGTCCTTACCAACTTAAACCCGAGTAAGTAAATGATGGAGGCATTAGGACTAACCCTTTTTATTTCTACACCGTTATTTTTTTTACCACCTACCCAAAATCCACCTAGTTAGCCCATTTGAGCCTAAACCTTTTCATTTCATAACCCAAACCAAACACCCTTTTACCCACCAAAACCTTTTTCATTTTTAACCCTTTGTTTTAGTAACTAGCTCGGGTTTTTGTATGACTTTAAAAAAAAATGTGTTGATTACGAAGCAAAAGAAAATAAACAAACAAGTTCATCAAAAATAACTTTGTTTGAATAATAGCTTCATCAAAATAAAAGTTACAAAAATAAAAAGTCTTACGAAAACCGACGCTCGTTACGCTTTTCGCCCTTTTTCTACTAACCATTAATCACTAACCCAACCACCTAACTTTAACCCAAGCCAAACCCTTCACCCAAAAAGTCCTCTTGATATTTACAAAGGTATATAAGTTAAAAAGTAGGAGGATTGATTGCTTGGCAAGCCTATGGTAGGAGTAAGTTCCATGCCGCTCTCGAGTGATCCACTAAAATACATTTTCGGCCGAGTGTTGAGTGATCCCCGTGAGGTATGTGAACTTGTATATAAAGAAAATTTTAAAGAGGCATGTTATGCCCCAATAAGTAATTTATCTTATGAAAAGTTTTAAATAAATCATGATGAATAGGATTGTAAATAAATAAAAATAAAACTTAATAAAAGAATCTTGGAAATCCCGACACTCTATGACAAGCCCAAAAATGTTCTCTTCTACCCATTCCATTTGGGTGTGTAAAGCCACATTATAAAGAGTTTTGCTTGAGGACAAGCAAAGATTCAAGTGTGGGGGTATTTGATGTGTGCAAAATGCAACATATAAATTACATCAATTGTGGCATAAAACTAACCCTTTTTTAGTACTAATGTTGGAAAAAGTCTGCTTTTGTCTTCCTTTTGTATTTTCAGGATTAAATGAGCTCAAATTAACAAAAGAAGCAAAAAGACAGCAAAATCTAACATAAATACAAGAAAAGGAACAAACGTGACATGCCCGACCCCACGACAGCATCTTCCCAAGCAAAACAAGAAGACAGAAGACTGAACACGCCCCGTGCTCAGCCAGCACGGGGGTGTGCCCAAGTGTCAGCAGAAAAGACAAAGTGGTAGAAGCTTCTATTACCCACCACGGGGCCGTGGTCAACTATAAGATTCGCACAATCTAGGCAAATCTTCATAGTACAAAGATTCTTCTGCACACGGGGTCGTGCTCAGCGGACACGGGGGCGTGGTCAACTAATAAGACAAGCTGCATTAAATGAAGAAATAGAAGGATGTGGACACGGGGCCGTGCCCACTGGACACGGCTGTGCCCGAGCTTCTGTTCAGCCTATAAATAGAAGTGCTTGGCTCAAGCTCAAATCATCCCTTGGCACACCACCTCTCTCACACTTCACCCACCACCCACCACCCACCACCACCATAACACCATCATCCATTGTCCATCATAGAGTGTGTAAGTCGTCTTGGGATCCAAGATTGATCGTAAGAGTTCTTGACAATCAAGGCCATGTTTGCCTAAGTCTCTTACATCACTTGGTGAAGACAAGTGTCTAGTGTAATACTTTTTATTTTTAATCTTTTCGCACTTTTTACTTGGTTTTGTATTAATGACTTTAATAACTAGTTTCTTATGTTGAAGGTGATTCTTCCTTATCGTTTGTCCGTGGTGTCTTGACATTATTTTACTGTCTATATAAAATAAAAGATTTTCACCATTCATATCTCCACGGTCTATATGGAGGTATGTTGGCTACCTGGTCGGGGGTTAAGGGAACGGTTTGGTAAGAGTCTTGCCATTGTTTAGTGTTTAGAGGTCCTGCAATGGACCTGGGTCAAATTTAGTAGGACCTCCTTCAATACTTAACGGTATTGGATGGCGGGGGTCCAAACTCTTTGATCCCCTCATAAGTTAAACTACTATTAATACTATAACCCGGCTATTTAGGACTGTTCCCTGCTGACTCAGACTACTTAGTCGAGGGTAACATCACCTCCAAAAGAGGGGCCTACCATAATTTGTATTAATAACTTAATTAATTATCTTTCAATAATCCAACCCTTTAGGATTGTATCCTTGCTGACTCAAACTACTGGGTTGAGGGTAACGTCACCTTCAAAAGAGGGGCCTACTACAATAACTAAGATAATCTCTTAAATAAGTGCAAAAGTGCGGAAATAATCAAATGTTAAACTATACACGAGTCGGAACCAAGTGATTCATCTTGTCTATCTGTTTTTTTCTTTTATTTTTATTTACAGCATTTTAGTTAGTTTTTATTTTTCTTAGCTTAAAACATTTTTCTAAACTTTTTTTTTGATTTGATTAGACGTTGAGGATAAACCGGTACTAAAAGCTCTTGTGTCCTTGGACGACCTCGGTATCTTACCAACACTATACTACGCTCACGATGGGTGCACTTCCCCATATGTGTGTTTAGTGTTAGTAAATATCGTGTTTTATAAATTTAAAACTTGACTAAAAAAAGTGTTAAAAAGGGCTTAATATATATATATTAAAAACTAACGACACTTCATACGCATCAATCGTAAGGTCAAAAGTTTAAGGCATAAAGAGATTAATCAAGTTAAAGTCAAATGGGAACGCCAGAAGGGATCAGACACCACTTGGGAGTCTGAAGAAGAAATGAGACGCTTATACCCTTCCTTATTCGGTATGTATTCCGATTTCGAGGACGAAATCCTCTTTAAGGGGGGTAGACTTGTAACACCCCTAAATTTATTAAACTATATATATACGTCTTTACATATGTATAAGTTATAATACTTATAAAATAATAGTGAGAATAGAAACTAGGAATAACTAACCTAGTTAAAATCTAAATAGAAAAGATGGGAAATTAAAGTGTTTTAACCCTTTTTATAAAATTTGGAAACAAGAGGGGTCAAAGATGCTAAAGATGAAATTTGTTTTGCTATAATGTAGGATAAACATCAAAACACACATTTTTATGTGTGTCCTGATCGACTTGAAACCCCAGGGACGAAACCCCTCTTTTCCAAACCCTAAATTCTGCAATTTCATTCAAAATCAAGGAATCAAAATCAAACTGAAGGTGATTCATGGCTAAATAAGTGATCTTCATACTTAATATAACAAAAGGTATGTTTAATCTTTGAGTATGATGATGTTGTGATGATCTTAAACTCTCATAATAGAAATTAGTGAGGAATTGAGGGATTTATGATTAATTTAAGATGGATACAAGTCTAGGAATGAGTATTAGACTATGAAGTGATGCATTCATGTCAAAATTCATGAGTTTTATTAATTATCATATAAGGGTATATGGGGTTTGTGAAGAATTCATGTAGTTTTGTGATATTGGATGTTAGTTGATTGCTTATGATGTAAATTCTAGTGGGATTATAGTGTTCTTGTAGTAAGTATCAAATTACTATGCTAATCAAGGTTGAAATCATTAGATTGAACTTAATAGTGTAAGAATACAAATTATGCACACTAGATGCTTGATAAAATGCTTGAATGAAGCAAATTATTTAAACAATATATTCACATCAAATCATGTAGGTGATTTGGGTGGATCATCAAGTGGGCAAGGCGGAACGGATATTTGCCTAAAAGGAAAGCTTTGAAAGGTACGTGGCTATTCGCTTCGTAATATCTTGCTTAGTATTTGATGTTGAGTATTTGAAAGATAATTGCTTTGTTGTAATGTTGGATAATACTAAAACGATGGATTTCGTTTGGAGTATTCAACACGAATAAGTATAAGAAAATTAGATACTATGAAAATAATGCAATTGGTGGATTCCACATGAAGGTTAACGGGTCAAGTTGACTCGAATACTACATGGTTGATTTCAATAAGGCGATGGAATTCGCTAGAGAAATCAAACGGGTCAAAAGTCACCAAGGTATTAAGCTTGGATAAGCTAAATCGATGAATATAGCTTAGTTGAACAAATGGGTTGGTTAATACGTATATATTTCATTAAACGGTACTTGAGTTTTTATAAAAAGTGTCATAAAAATATAAGTATGTTGATAAGTAAGCTCCTATAGAGGTTTTGGAGCTCATAATTGAAGTCTATGGCTCATAGATTGAAACGGGTCGAATAATCATGAAAATATTGATATTCCGAGTGCTCAAATGAAAGAAATTTGTTATTGTGAATGTAGTATTTTCATTCTATATTATAGAATATCGAATTACGGTCACGTAGGAAGAAACGGGACTTGATTCGGATCACTAACGGACAAGTTATGTCTGTTTTAGTAATTATTAGTGAAGCTGGGAATATGCAGGATATTGAAATAACAGTTCTGTCCAAAATGCCTGCTCGCGCTACGCCACGACAAAAGGGGTCAGCCGTCGCACCGCGCGACCATGGTCGCGTCACGCGACCTGTAACTGCTTCTCCCGTCGTGTCGTGCGACGAGGTTAAAACTCGAGAAAAATGTTGCTGTTGTATATTTAACCTCCTGAAACCATTAAATCAAGTCTTAAATATCCTAATCTAACGAATTTGGGTGTTATTGGATTGTAGGTAACAGTACGGTGTAAACGGATGGTGATTAAGTGTAGAACAGAACCGAATACGCGCTTAACTCAAAGCTTCCGCAACTAAAATAGAACTTTTGTTACACTAACTTTAGTATGGGTTATCATACTTTTGTAAATATAAGCGTATGGGTTAAAAGTGAAGTTTGTTGTGTAGTTAATGGTATGTTTTGTAAACAATAAAGAACGTTTTTTTATCTCGAAATCCTATATAAACGTCGTTTTGTGAATTCGGCACTTGAAAAAAATTTAAAATTCTACAGTGATCTATAAGGATCTTACAATATTTTGGATAACGGACCTGTGTGGACATCAAGTGAGAGTGAAAATGAAGAAGAAGATGGCCGTTCAACGGAGGAGTATACACTACGACCACCGGTTGACACCACAATAAGCTACAGAAGAAGGACTGCACGTGCAGTACAAAATGTAGAAACCGAGTTAGACCCAAACGATAACGAGAACATTGATGATATGATGGATTTCAGTTTTGAACTCAATGAAATATCTCAGGTGAACCTTGAGATGTGAGTTGGGACACAGATACAGAAAATGATGGACTATTGCAACACTCCTGCTCCACTTTCACCATCGGTATTCTACGATTCAGCTCAACAACGAGAACGAGAGGGTTCAAACGTCAACAAAAAGGTAAGCACAAAAAATATTAATTTCACTTAATCCATTTATATTTAACATCTGTATTGATAGTATCTTAACTCGAAAAATATTACAGAACCTGTTGAAAAAAATGAAAGCCAATGTCAAAAAATACATTAAAATGGTTCAAGATGTTCAAGGGATGAACAACTTAGTTTCAGAAGCAAAAACTAAGTGTTTTTGGGATCCGGATATTATGGAGGCCTAAAAGCAGTGGGATGAGACGCTTAGGAATAATCTCATTTGTGTGCCGCCTGATTCGGTTCCTGATTCGGTTCAAGGGCATGAAACTGGACCATCTCATGTTCATCAACAGCCTGAAAATCCAGCTTCTGAAGTTCATCATGAAGTTACTACAAATGAAGAAAGTAGACATAATGAAGAAGCTCAACAAGTAATATCCAATGTTTGGGTACAAATGGCATCAGAAGGTAAAACATGCGATTTTAAGTTAACACGTGCAAATTTATGTAAAAAATCACCATTTCCTATACACAAGCAATACCTTAAAAAACACATGCGATTTCATAAATACACCTCACATTAGATTTCGCATTCAATGTCATGTATACCATGTGATTTTGATTCTGATGTATTAAAATTCAATAATTTGTATCTATAGGGGTACTGCGGCCAGATGATGAAGCATTGACAAATAAAGATGATGCAGGAGTGACAGACACCATTATTGCAAACATTCAAACTGTCGAAACAGGTGTATACGCTTACAAACCACCTGTCAAAGGTAAAAAACACTTTATATTAGAAAAAAAATATTATATTTCTTAACTTACTCTGGCCTGCAGAAAGTGGTGAAAACGAAACTGTTATCGAAGAAACAATGAACTTGGCAGAATCTACAGAAACATTACAAAAAAAGTTCACGAAAAAGAGCCAGAAGTGGAAGCAGTTTCTTTAGGAGAAACTACACAAAAAGACCCTCAACAAACCGATTAGGGTATCGAAATTGAGAAGCAACCAGAAGTTGAATGCCCTCAGGTGACGGCTGAGGAATTGCAGTCAGTTGAGTTGCTTTTGATCCTGGGACCCAGCCTGGAAGAAAATAAGGAAAAAAAAAACAGCTAGGGGGAGAAAAAACTCAAAGCCAAAGCAAGTTCTACCAAAGGGGTTAAATGAACTCCTTTATAAGACAATAGAAGCAGCCAAAATTCGAGGCGAGAGAAGATGTGCAGAGCTTGGAGACGCATTTTGTTCCCCTTTCTGCAACAGAGTGGTGAACATACACGAAGCACTCTTGAATCAAGAATTGAGTGTGATCCGATATACATTTGCTACATTTGCAAACATAGAGTAAGTAAAACGGTTATATCAACTAACAAACATCTAAATATATACACTCAAAATATTAATTATTTAATTTTTACCTGGCAGGGATGAACTTTACCGATAAAAAAACTGGGGTTCACACTCCTAAAGGTATCTTTGAAAGCTTCTACAGGGGTCAATACGTAGCATCAAATGGAATAGATGCATTTGTGGATTTTCTAAACCTTGAAGAGAAGAAGAGGGATAGAAAATCATTACCATACAGACTCTACTTGTTTAGCACATTGATGGTATGATTTTATAAACATATTGGCATTTGAAATTAAAACAGAAAATGAATAATCAGTGATTTCGCATACTATTTATATTTAAATCTCATATAGAGTATTAGATGGTTTTACTATGAAAACAAAAACAACATTTCGCATAGGGTATACATACAATTCGCATGTGAAAAATTTCACACATTATTTTGCATGTACTAATTTCGCATGTTTAAATACCTTTTAATACATTACTTAACTTTGATTCTAATTACATAACATACAACCGAATATCTTTTAAGACGAGGATAAATACACAGACGACAGACGTCTAAACATATTTGCCTCAAACTTTGAAGACATCATACTAAAATATGCGGTAAAAAAAACTTGATTCGGTTGACTTGGTGTTTATTCCAGTACTTCAAGGTGACTACTTCTATGTCTTGTGCTTCCACTTGAAAACCGGCAAAATTGAGTTAATTGACAATTCAGCCGCCGAACAAGAGTTTAAGGATAGATACAAGGGGCTTAAGCAGTAGAAGAACTTGGAACATCAAAGATAGAAAGAAAAGAGATGGATTGGAGGACGGAGAATAACGGCGTAGACTATGGAGTGTTTACGATGAGTCACATGGAAACATACAAAGGAGAGAAAACACCATGGGTGACTGGATTTGTGAAAGAAAATGAAGTAAACAACAGACATAATTCACAACTTCATCTCCTGAGGCACATATATCTAAGTAAAATCATTCTATCCGAACACAATGTGCATCGTGAACAAGTAATTAAAAAGGAAAATGCTTTCGATAAAAGGCCAGACAAAGAAAAGTATATGAAAGATTTGGAGAAAATAATCCCAGATAGGTTGAGTGCATTTATTAGAAAGGACTAGTAAACTTGTTTGATGTTGGATTTCTATTGAATATTTTGACTTGTTATATAACATTAATGTTTTTAATTTCGCATATATTATGTATAAAATCGCATGTTTGACATTGAGTTGCTTAAAATATGCAAAAGGGGGAATATACACATGCGAAATCAAAAATCCATTCCATAACACAACATGCGAATTTACTGAAACATGCAAAACTTGAATGTTTTATTAAAATAAGCACTAAAATAAACAAACTTCATTCAAAAGATGAAAGAAACTCCATTTTCATCTTCATCGAGCATCTTAAGATAGTTATTGCATCCGCCAACTCTTTCAACTGCTTCTCATCCCTCTCACCCAGATCAACCATGAACATAACAGCAATTTCTTGAAGGCTACTCACTTGCATCTGAGATAGCAAGTTTAGAATTTCTTGTCTTCTCTTCATGTTTTCTGTTACACGAGAAATTTGGTCTCCAACATCTCTTGACATGATCGATCCTGTTGAATTTGTTCCTGAATCCTTTTTCTCAAAGCCTTCTTGATACTTGATTCAGAAGAAGAGGATGTTGGTAGGTCCGCCATTTTTAATAGGATGTTTGAAATGGTGATAAAAAGATAAACTATATAATAAAAGAAAAAGCATTGAAAAAGTATTGATATGAATTATTGAACTGAATTATAAACACACTGTGCGAAAATACATAAAATTACTTTTAAAGCGTGCGAAATATAGAGCTATATATGTTAAATACTTTCTAGTCTGCGAAATGTCCAACTTAAAAATGCGAAATTAAATATTAAACTTCACTGTATGCGAAATGTCCAACTTAAACAGGCGAAATTATTCATATGATCCAATCTTAAATACCTAGTTAAATATTAAACTTCATTGTGTGCGAAATGTCCAACTTAAACATGCGAAATTATTCATATGATCCAATCTTAAATACCTGGTATATGTTAAAAACACAACATGCGATATTTAAAACAAGACATGCGATATGATAAACTCAACAAATAAAACCAGAAACAACTTATCTTCAACCTTCGTTACAATCTAATAAAATGAAAATACCTTCAAAACAAATAAAACCCAACCTCAACCGTAACCCTATGATGAAAAACCAAAAACAAACATGCTAAATGACGAATCCAGCATTTTCGGAAATTGCCAATCTGTGTTCGGTACAGGAATCAATCAAAAAACCTACAAATAGAATTGATACGAACAATAATTAGGTGGAAGGTTATGAAACAAACTCGTAATCTGCTTCCTTGTTGACGGAATTCCCTGATTAGCCCTCAGATGTTTGAATAGAATGTCTAATATGCCCTTATCTAATTAAATTGAATTAGGACACGTGTATGGCTGTGGGTATCGCGTACATAATGTACGATAAGGGGATTTGTATCCTACACTTTACCTATATATATATATATATAGGGGAAGGTTCATTTGAGAAAAAAATTAATGTGAGAAGAAAAAGAAGAAATGGCATAATGATAAAACATTAAATAGTTTATAACTCCTCCTATTAATTATGTTATCTCTCATTAATAAAGCAAAAAAAAAAAAACATTTTATCCTACACATTTCAAAATTTATCCTACATATATCTTACACTTACCGAAATTCACCCTACGCATATCTAAATTTATCATACACATTTAAGAATTTATCCTACACATACTAAAATTTATCCTACGCATGTTGAAAATTGTCATTCACCCTAAATTATTTTATCTTGAAAGAGTATTATTTAAAAGTGAGTTACAAATATAATTAGTTAGCTAATTAATTACAATTATAAATTTACCTATATGCCCTTATTAAAAACATTAAATACACATATTAAATGAAGTAAAATAGAGTATTTCTATTGGTTTAATTTTTTTTTATTCTTACAAAATTTTTCTTCTCATTTGAACGCTTCACTATATATATATACAGTAGAAACTCTATAAAATAATACACTTGGGACCACCAAAATTTATTAATTAAAAGAGTTATTAATTAATCGATAAATTAATAATTATTAATTTATATATTAATTAATATTTTATTAGTTTATAGTAGAATACTTAGGTGGTGTTTGTTTTTTGGCCAGAAGCACTTCTAGCCACTTATGTCTGCGCCGCGCAGACGCGCGCAGAGGTTTGGAGTCCGCAGCTTGTTTGTTTTCTCGCAGACCTTTCATTAAAAAAGGTCTGCGAGACCTCTTCACCACACAGACATTCACCCATGTCTTCTTGGAACCTCTTCGTGACACAGACCTCTTCTTCCCTGCCACCACCTCCACCACCACATCCCTGCCACCACCGCCACCACCTCCACCACCATATCCCTGCCACCACAGCCACCTGATACATCACCACCACAAATCGAACCAAAAACCCTAAATCGAACAAAACCCCCAAATTTCTTCGAACCAAAAACCCTAAATCGGCTACGGATACGATGTCACCTGCGACCTCCGGTTAACCGGATGCAAACCTGGTCCATCCGGGTCAACCCTCATCGAACTCGGTGGAACCCTAACTCAGGACTTGGTGCTTCCTGGCGGCGTCGTTGTTCCCAATGTTTCTCCGGCAATTAAGTGCGATAAAGGTGAACGACGGGGGTGGGTGGTTGAACGACGGGGGTGGGTGGTTGTGGTGGTAGATGAAGGCAGACGGGGTGGGTGGTTGTGGTTGTTCTTGGCAGTAGATGATGGCGGTGGTGTGATGGCGGAGGTGGTGCGGTGGTGGTGGTGCTATGGGCGATGGTGGTGGTGCTGTGGCAGATTGTAGAGAGAGAGTAGAGAGAGATAGTTGAGGCAGAGAGAGAAGTCTGTGTGTTATGTGTGTGTGAAAAGTGTTTTTGTAGAAGAAATAAAAACAAACCCTCTTCTCCTCGCAGACTGCAGACATTTGGTCCACCTCTTCTCCTGCAGATGCCTGCAGATGTGGTCCGCAGACTGCAGACCTTTTCCCGCAGAAAAAACAAACAGCACCTTAGTTTACAAACACCTTTCAAGCTTCCACTTAATTATTGTATACAATGCATGTATATCAAATGAACAACCCAATTTGAAAGAAACCTTCAATCTCCCACCTTATTATGCGTCTTGTGTTCAATTTGAGAAAACAACACCAGAAGCTCTTACCATGCTAAGAAAAATTAGAGACGAGATTCAAGGGGAAATTGATTTCAACAAAAAACAAAAGACAATTGAGTCATTTTTCAAGAAACCTTCATAAATCATTCATGTAATATGCTATATATAAGGAATTATTAATTTATATTTTATATGGGGTCTAAAGAAATTATCAAAAATGTATTATCTTATAATTTTAGCGAATTATTAATTTAGCACCCTATCCCCGAGTCGGGACCGACAAAAAATATTATCTTAGAGAGTTTATTAAATAATCGAGTATTAATTTATCGAGTTTCTACTGTATATATTGGTCTTTTGTTTGTTATACAATAATTAATTTTTCTATGTGCAAGAACAGGTCCTTTGAATGAATGATTTTTTTTTAGTTTTAAATGGAACTATTATTATTTGTGTAACACCCCGTGTTTCGAAAGTCAAAGTCAAGATTTAAGTCAAAGGAAGACAAGATTGCTAATTGCATTTGGTCACTCCTTGCTCAACTCCTGTTTTGACTTCTTTGACTTGTAGATAATCTATTTATGTTATTGCATTAGTTGTATTATGTGGAGTATCTATTAATAATCACATATTAATTGGATGTTTAATCAATTTATCGCTTATCGCAATCGCATTCGCAACTCGAATTATGTGTTCTGGATATTGTTTTATGTGTGTGTGTGTGCTATTTATGTGTTACTTGTGCATGTTATATTTATGTTGAGGTGTTAATCGAAATTGCAATCTATCGCATCGCAAATCGAATCGAAATCGCAATCAACACTCGAAGCAAAACTGCAAAACTCGTCGCACCAACCACTCCAATCGAGTGGCCAGTCGATCGAGCTGCCACCCGATCGAGGTGCCACTCGATCGAGCTGCCACCCGAACGGGTTGTCACTCGATCGACTAGCCACCTTTCCCCCTTTCCTTTTATGGAAACCCTATAAATATCCTCCTTTGTCACATCATTTGATGTTGACAGCTCTCTCTTCACCCAACTTGCTCCAACCCACATTTCTTCCAATTTCTCTCAAATCTTGTAAGTTTTCAACCTAAATCTTGTACTTTCTTAATCTACCCGCATTCCTACACCTTTCTATCTTTTGAATCTTAACTTTTAACCGTGAAATCACTAGATTTGAGGTGTTATAGGATGATGTCATCATGGGGTTCTTATGAACTTCATGTTTTTGCTTCAATCCACCAAGAACAACTTAGATCTAAATGATTTCCCCATGAATAAACAAAGATCTTTCATAGATCTGAACATATTCATGGTGAAAAGGATTGAAAGATGGTTTTCTAACTTTCTTTCAACTCTTTTACACTCAATGCACTCAAACCCGATGGAATCGGAGCTAGTTCTGATCTTCTGCCCATTCTTGGTGATGTATCGGTTCCAGATCTGAATTCTATCCAAGAGGTATTGACTTCAGGTTTGAACATGAACTACCGACTCGAACCGTGAACCGATCGGACTAGGGTGATTCCTGTTCGGTCGAGTCACTTGAGCCGGGTCGAGGATTCTGTTGTTCAAGCATGTTATTAATGTACCTCGTTCAACACTTCAAAAACTTCAAATGAGTCAAGTGTCAAGACGAAAGGATAGTCGGGACGGATTGCCGTCCGATCGGATTGCCGTCCGATCGGATTGCCACCCGATCGACCGACCATCCGATCGGATTGCACTTAGGTCCCACACTTAAGCTATTAAAAGTTTGGAACGTCGAACGGATTGCCACCCGATCGAGTTGCCACTCGATCGAACGGCCATCCGAGCATGTGATGTTTTGAACTTCAACACTTAACAATTTTCAACAGGTTTAATACAAACGGATTGCCACCCGATCGGATTGCCATTCGATCGAGTGCCCATCCTACTGTGAACTTGTTCTCAAACAAGGGAAGTCTCGCCAATCGGATTGCTGTTCGCTCGACCGACCTGAAAGGTAGAGATACTTCTCTATTTTTAAAATGCTACAACGAAAACTTCAAAAGGCAAGCCATCATACACAAACACATCTATCCCAAACAAGGTGACAATCCAATCGAGTGGCCACCCGATCCGATGACCGCTCGAACGGATTGTCATCCGATCGGCCGGTCACCCGATCGGATTGCCACCCGATCGGATTGCCGTCCGATCCATTGACACATCATACCATTTTACGTGCCGCTTATCGTTTGTCCTATCGTACTGATCAGGCTATATCCGCTCTAGCGCTCCCTTCAATCCATTAACTCAACCGCTGTGAGTATACTCGAACCCTTTTTGTTTACGCACTTTTGGGTGTTACATACGTTACTTATCCTAAATCACATCGAACACACTACACAATACTTTTAACGCTAACCGATTACCGCATGTTATACGTGACTTAATGAATGCTTGTTTGTTATGTTTACACATGGATTGCTGTCTACCTACCTTAGCAACGATAATATAATTTGTTTGGACTCAGCACCTGTTCACTCAGGGGTTGTTAAGGACAATCATTTACATGGGTCACAGTGGTGAGTGTGTATTATGAACTGCTTTGCGCAGTTAACCCGCAGTTGTCACACCCCAACCGATGGCGGAGTCATCGGGGCGTGGCACTGAGCGAAATAGATTGTCCAGAAGTTTCCACAACAATTATCATAACTATTCAATTTAAATAATACGTCCCATACCGTATCTCAAACAGTCAAATAATTATTACAGACAAGCATCAAGACAAATATTCTGTTCCGACAACTCAGATTTTTAACGAGTAGCAATTGTTTATCTACTTCTAGAGACCCCTAACTCGTTATCTACAGACAACTATTTGTTGGGCTCTAAAGCTTTATTCTAGCTTCCATTTCCTACCACACATGCATCCTAAGCACCTGTCACATACGTAAAAACAAAAGTCAATACATATAATGTAAAGGTGAGCATACAAGTTTGATAATAGCATATAGAGTTCGAATTCGTTTACACATAACCAACACGTACACATAGTGAAATGAAGCACGTTAGTTATCGACATAGATCCATCGATACCAATGACTGCGGGTTGACTGCCTAAGGCAGTTCGTAATACAGGATTACCACCGTAATCCATGCAAGTTAAAGATCCTTAACAACCCCAGTGTGAACGGGTACTGAGTCCAAACTATAGTACTATCGTTGCTAAGGCAGGTAGACAACATTCCATGTGTAAACATAACAAACAAGCATTCATGAGCCACATATAACATGCATTAATGGTTAGCGTTCAAATAGTTTGAGTAGTGTGATAATTGTAGTTTGAATATTCGTAACGTATGTAACACCCAAAAGTGCTTAAAGCAAAAAGGATCGAGTATACTCACAGTGATTATGGATTGAAGGGAGCGCTTAGCGAGTACGGTTAGCCTGAATAGATTCGATAGTATAACGATAAGGAATGAAAACAAGTGAAGGTGGGTTGAATGGTAGTTCGATCAGATGGTAATCCGATCGGACAGTAATCTGTGCGGATGGTAATCCGTGCGGATGGTAATTCGTTCGGGTGGTCATTCGTGCGGATGGCAATCCGTTCGGATGACGATTCGAGTGGATTGTTTCTTCCTATGCTAAGGATGTGTTTGTGTATGATGGCTTGTCCTTTGAAGTTTTCGTTGTAGCATTTTGAGAACAATTAAGTATCTCTATCTTTCAAGTCGATCGATCAGATGACCCACCGTGCTTATGGCAATTCGTTCGAATGGTAATTCGTTCGAATGGTAATTCGTTCGAATGGTAATTCGTTCGAATGGTAATTCGTTCGAATGGTCATCCGGTCGATTGGTAACTTGAGGATGAGGTCACTCATTGAAAACAAGTTCATTACATACGTGTCATTCGATCGAATAACAATTCTATCGAATGTCAATTCGTGCTATGAACATGTTGAAAAATTGTTAAGCCTTTTAAAGTCTTAGTATCTCATGATCCGAAGAGTAATCCTTTCAAAGGGTCGTTCGATCGGATTGCAATTCGTTCAATACCCAAACTTTAATTAAGATTGTTTTAAAAGTGGGACCCAAGTGTAATCCGTTCGAGTGGCAATTGGTTCGGGTCGCCAATCCGGTCGAATGGTAATCCGGTCGAATCGCAATCCGTTCCAATTGTCCTGTCCGTTCTACACTTGGTCGTTTTGAAGGTTTATCGTTATGTCGAGTCACTTTGACAATGTGTTAGCCAACAGAACCCTTCGCTCGACCCAGTTGACCAACCTGACCAGGAATCACCCTAGTCCTACCGGTTACCGGCTCGAGACGGTTGTTCTTGACTAGCCCGGAATCGGTAGTCTCGTGAGTGGAATCTAGATCTGAGTCGGCACAACACTAAGGGAGAGTAGGAGGCTAGGTCAGAATCTGATTCTAACGGTTTCGAGTGTTTTAAGTGTAAAAAGTGTCGAAAGAAAGTTAAAACCATCTCTCGATTCTTTTTCACCACACTTGTGTCGAGATCTTTACAAGATCTTAGTGGAAATCGGTTAGATCTAAGTTGTCCTCAGTGGATTGAGGTCAAACATGAAGTTCTTGAAGAACACATGATGACGTCACCCTAGAACACCCGAAATCTAGTGATTTAACGGTTAAAAATTAAGATTTAAAAGGTAGAAAGGTGTAGGAGTGCGTGTAGATCAAGAAAGTACAAGATTTAGGGCGAGATCTTACCTGGATTGAGAGAAATCTGAGAAAAGGTTGAGTTAAGCGTGCTGGTCGAACAGGGATTTCCAAAAGTGGAAAGGATGACAATGACAGGGGTATTTATAGGATGCCAAAAGAGGAAAGGGCTGTTCGGTCGAATGGCATATCGCCTGGTGACTGTCCGGTTGAATGGCGATTCGTCCGGACTGCACCTTTCATCCTTCCTCAAGTGGCTATCCGGTCGGATTGCTATTCGTTTGGATGGTGATCCGGTGGAGTGGCAATCCGGACGGATGGCGCTTGGTTCAAGATTTTGATGCGACGAGTTTCGGTGTTTCGATTCAGATTGCGAGCGGTTTGATTCGATAGGGTTTCCTAGTCAAATTACTTTCAGTCCCAACTACTTCGTACTTTGCGTAGTCTATCTTCCACTATCTATCCTAGTTCGATCGTGATTCGAGTTCGAGTTCGATTACATTCGAGTTAGATTTCGAGTTCGCTTGATTACCACAACATAACATAACATAAATAAACATGCATAGGTAACACGTAAGGCACACACACACGTATAATCAATAAGTAAAATACATGATTCGAGTTGCGGTTCGATGTCGATTCGATTGACATAGCTTGATTGTTACTTGATTAACTTTATCGCATTGTTACTGCCTATAGTTCACAGCCATAGTTCGATCGAATATCGTTTAACACACGTCGATTAATGTCATTAACAACACTTACTCCACATAATATAATTAAAAACAAGAAGTTTCTACGAGTCAAGTCGCACGAAATCGGTCATTGACTTAGACCTTGACTTTGACTTGTGAAAACACGGGGTGTTACAGCCTCCCCTTGTTTAGGGAATTTCGTCCCGAAATTAAGCTGAAAGCTGTTACAAGCCGTGAATCACGTTCGAGAACTTGTTGTTTGGACCGATTTTGACTCTGGAACGATTGCGAACCGAACGTGTAACGCGTCATACGCAATCATGCGGGAGTTGAAAACCGGGACCTACAAGTGGTATCTGAGCAGGTTCTCGGTTGCGAAGGTCAAACGCACAGGTTCGTACTACAATCGGGATTCCATTGATTGGCATGGAATTGTACAAAATATTAGAATCGTAAAGCCATTTTCTCTCTAACGCTTCTCTAACTAAACAACTGCGGGTACTTTGCCTTCATGTCGCTTTCGAGTTCCCAAGTGAACTCCGCGCCTCGTTTGCCTTCCCATCGGACCTTCACAATAGGAATGCGTGAGCGCCTGAGCTGCTTGGTTTGGCGATCCATGATTTCGACAGGCTTTTCCACGAAGTATAATGTTTCGTTCACTTGTAGATCGTCTAGAGAGACATGTAGATCGTGGTCGGCGATGCACTTTCGGAGGTTTGACACGTGGAAAGTCGGGTGGACGTTACTAAGTTCTTCCGGTAATTCGAGTCTGTAGGCGACTTTTCCGATCCTTTCCAGAATCTTAAAAGGTCCAACATATCGAGGCGCGAGTTTCCCTTTCTTGCCGAATCGGACCACACCCTTCCAAGGCGATACCTTTAGGAGTACGTAGTCACCAACGCCAAATTCACGGGGCTTGCGCTTTTTATCGGTGTAAACTTTCTGTCGATCCCGAGCTTTCACCTAGTTGTTTCTGATTTGGAAAATTTTGTCTGTCGTTTCTTGTAGTAGCTCAGGACCGGTTAGTTGCGAGTGACCGATCTCGTGCCACACAATAGGCGACCGACATCTTCTTCCGTACAATGCCTTGAAAGGTGCCATCTCGATGCTAGAATGATAGCTATTGTTGTACGAGAATTCGACTAACGGCAGGTGTTTATCCCAATTACCACCGAAGTCTAGAACGCACGCACGGAGCATGTCTTCAAGAGTACGGATCGTTCTTTCAGTCTGGCCGTCAGTTTGAGGGTGGAAAGCAGTACTTAGATTAAGCGTTGTACCGAGTGCCGTTTGAAACGTTTCCCACAATCGTGAAGTAAACCGAGCGTCACGGTCAGAGATGATGTCACGAGGCGTCCCATGATTACAAATGATCTCGTCGGTGTAGATTCGGGCTAATCGTTCCACCTTGTAGTCATCTCGTATAGGCTGAAAGTGAGCTGATTTAGTCAATCGGTCGATCACAACCCATATGCTGTCGTGACCTGACGACGTGGGTGGAAGCTTGGTTACGAAATCCATAGCTATGCTTTCCTACTTCCACATGGGAATTGGTGGTTGTTCGAGCAAGCCAGAGGGTCTTTGATGTTCAGTTTAGCCTTGATTCTAGCACAAGTTAGGCATTTTCTGACGTAGAGAGCGATATCCCTTTTCATACCCGGCCACCAGTACTTGTAACGAAGATCCTGGTACATTTTGTCAGCACCGGGATGAACTGAGTAACGGGATTTATGGGCTTCTTCCATGATAATCTGTCGCAAATTGGTTCGCTTGGGAATCCAAATTCGGTCTAAGAAGTGGAATATCCCATTTGATTTGCTCACAAGCTGGGCTCCATCGTGGTAAATTCTTTCCTTCTTCAAAGTTCGTTCGTTGAAACACGCATGCTGGGCGTCGCGGATGAGAGTTTCGAGGTTGTGCTGGGCTTGAACATTACGAGTGCTAAGCAGGTAGCTCCGTCTGCTAAGTGCGTCGGCAACAACATTTGCTTTGCCTGGGTGATAACGAATCTCACAGTCGTAATCGTTGAGAAGTTCTACCCATCGGCGTTGACGCATATTAAGTTCCTTCTGATTAAAGATGTGTTGTAGGCTCCTATGATCGGTGAAGATCGTACACTTAGTACCATACAGGTAGTGTCGCCAAATCTTTAATGCAAAAACAATCACGCCTAGCTCGAGATCGTGGGTTGTATAGTTCTTCTCGTGGATTTTGAGCTGACGAGATGCGTAAGCTATGACCTTGTCTCGTTGCATAAGAACACACCCGAGACCAAGGTTGGAAGCATCACAGTAGACAATGAAATCATTGTTTCCGTCGGGCAATGTGAGAACAGGAGCATTGCAAAGCATGTGTTTGAGGGTTCGAAAGGCAGACTCTTGTTTGGTTCCCCAGACAAAAGGCTGGTCTTTATGCGTAAGAGAGGTAAGCGGTACAGCAATCTTCGAGAATCCTTCGATAAATCATCGATAATAATCCGCTAGTCCGAGAAAAGAGCGGACTTCCGACCGATTCTTAGGTGTAACCCAGCTCTTGACAGCTTCAATCTTTGCAGGGTCGACGTGAATACCTTGACTATTAACAATGTGACCCAGAAATTGAACTTCCCCTAACCAAAATTCGCACTTGGAGAACTTGGCATAGAGTTGGTTCCCCTGGAGTAACTCGAGAGCCAAACGTAGATGTTGCGCGTGTTCGGCTTTTGATTTAGAATAGATCAAGACATCGTCGATGAATACGATGACGAAACGGTCAAGATATGGTTTGCACACGCGATTCATCAGATCCATGAAAACCGCTGGTGCGTTTGTTAGGCCAAAGGGCATGACAACGAATTCGTAGTGGCCGTAACGGGTTCGAAATGCGGTTTTGGGTATATCCTCCTCTTGAATGCGTAGCTGATGGTAACCTGAACGTAGATCGATCTTCGAGAAACACGTAGCGCCTTGTAGTTGATCAAACAAATCGTCGATACGAGGAAGAGGGTAACGGTTCTTGATAGTCAACTTATTCAATTCCCGGTAGTCGATGCACATCCGGAACGACCCATCCTTCTTTTTGACGAAAAGGACTAGTTCGCCCCAAGGAGAGGTGCTCGGGCGAATGAAGCCTTTTTCAAGTAATTCCTGGAGTTGGGTTGAGAGTTCGCGCATTTCTGATGGTGCGAGTCGGTAAGGAGCTTTGGCAATAGGATTTGCTCCAGGAATAAGGTCAATGCAAAAGTCGATATCACGACTTGGAGGTAATCCGGGAAGATCCTCTTGAAAAACATTAGGAAATCCTCGAACCACGGGAACGTCTTTCACTTCCTTCTTCTCTTTCTTTTCCTTCTCCGCTGCTACGACGTTAGCCAAGAAAGCTCTGTATTCCTTGCGGAGATACTTGCTAGCTTGGAGGCATGACATAAGTTTGAGACCTTTCGAAGTAGTATCACCATGAACACACAATAAATCACCATTGGCGAGCAAAAAACGAATCATCTTGTCGAAGCACACAACTTCAGCATGGTTTTCTCGAAGAAAGTCCATGCCTACTATGATGTCAAAGCTTCCGAGTCGCATTGGAATAAGGTTGATTGGGAAGATGTGATTGTTGAGCTCGAGAGTACAATCACGGATAACAGAATTAACAGCGACGGTTCTTCCGGTAGCGACTTCTACATCGAACCTCGAGGAGAGTTGGGTACGTTTACGACTAAGGAGTTTCTCAAATTCGAGCGACACAAAGCAATTATCGGCTCCAGTATCAAACAAACATGAAGCATAAATACCATTCATAAGGAACGTACCATTGACCACGTTGTTGTCGGCCTGGGCTTGACTGTCACACCCCTATTTTCCACGTGTCACTGGTGGGCCCGGTGGGGAGTATCGTGACGTAGTTGGTATCATCATAGACAAACAACACAATATATAAATGCACAGCGGAAGCAAAGATAGATTCATTTCAACTTTAATAAAGTGTAATATTAAATATCACAAATAGTTGAAACGGATCCACAGGCGGATCAAAATAAAAAATAAGATATTGTTCAACAATTTATTGTCGTCCAAGCTTGCGAGACTTATTATGGACGCTCTAGAAGACAGCCAGCCTATTACGTGTAGTACCTGCACTTAACCTTTTGGGAAAAATACGTCAGTTTACACTGGTAAATACAATTTAACTGACTCATTTTGAAAAGGGTTGAAAATTGATTTGAATGCACGTGGCACAAAACCTTTTTATAACTTGGGTTAATTATACAATATAATCATGTGAACGAATTACATGTTACTTGTGCGTTCAGTAGCCTGGATCTTGTCCGGGTTAAAGATCAATAGACACACCACATTATAGAGTTATACACTGACAGGTGTACGCCTACAACTCGTGCTCAGGTCGTGGCCATCTCGTAAGATGATGCCAAGGATATCCGGAACATGGTCATTAACCCCCCAAAGGCTTTAAGTGAACAAGACTATTTAAACGAGCCGATCAAATTATTCAATTAACCACCCAAAGATGTAGGATTTGATGCTCGATCAAGCGGTATTCTATATACCGCAACCCAAGCCCGTATAGGGAAAATAAGTTAAAAGTATTTACCTGAGTAAAGTATAAATCACAACTAGCAAGTGGAGGTAGCTTTTACTGGTTCTTCTTATTCTGGAACAAAGGTTTATAATAACCTATTAGATTTCTAACGGGTCTTTATTTAAGCCTAAGCTTAGACCGGCTAGTTTTAAGGACGATACGGTTCAAACGCACGATTAAGCGAAGACCGGATAGAATGTGATTTAGACCCGACAAGTTTGAAGACTTGTATAATATGGGTATACTAAACACATTCTGGATTTTGAGACAAAAACGATAAGGTTTGACCCGTTTCGGTTAATTTATGCAAACTAGTTACATAAACCAAACCGAGCGCGAAAAGGCGTTACGAGTAACCATAATAGTCATATGCAAGTTCCCTGAGATAATATGGCTTAAATATGCTATAATATCAGTAAGATATTTTCTATTATGCCCCAAATGAATTTAAACACAATTTATGCCTTATAAGGGCATTTTGGTCATTTAAAAGATTATAAAAGAGTTTATTTGTAAATCTGAGTTACGGCTCTGATTTATACAGTAAATATACTTAATTTAACATGTTATAACAGTAGGGTATGACCCATATGTGAGACTTATCATTTAAAACCAAACTATGCACCTTAGGGGTATTTTGGTAATTTCACAAGGGCTAAAAATGTCAAAATTTGGAAACCTGAGTTTATAAACTTGTACTTACTGTTATTATATAAAAATATGCTAAAAACATCAGTAGGTATCAATCTTATATGTCTAATATGGTTATAGTGCATACTATGCGATAAAAACGCTTAAAAAGGCGATTTAGAGCCGTTTCCGGGGTTTTAAAAGAAAGTTGATATTTTTATATTTCCAGAATGCTCAAAATATTTTATTTATCAAATAAAATCAGTAGAAAAAGGTTTGGGGTCAAAAGGATTTGTAAAACTCATTTTATGGTTTAAAAGGGCAAAATCGGTATTAACCGAATTTAACTTAGAGACCTATGTTATGCTCAGCCGAAAATTAAATAAAAATCTTTAAAAATCCCAAAATATTATATTATAACAGTGGGTAAAGAGTTTGATACTAAAAAGTGGGTTTAAATAGGTTATATGCTAATTACGCCAATTAATTAACATAAAGCTTTCAAAATACGCTAATGAGCATAACTCTTATTCTGGACCTCAAACTGATATCAAATTTTAGGTGCAAGTTTATAAATCAATAACAAATGTTTCTACTCTTTCACTTTTTCAAAAAATCACGTTTTATAGCCAAAAGGGCATAATAGTCACATTTAAGCAAAAATCGGAAACATGCATACGAATCGGATAGGTATTGAACCAAGATGTACAATCTCAGAGAGTTATACATATATGAAAATTGGTCCAAAATAAGCTCTAAGGCAGATCTCAAACATGCATGAACGGATCAGAACTGAAAGTCAAAGAAAAAGTCAATTTATGCGACTTTCGGTTCCGATTCGGGTTTAAACTGAAAATTGTCGAGTTGAACATGTTGAGACATGTTCTTACATTAATTACCATGTTATTTTAATGATCAAATAGGTTGCATGTACCCTATATTGCTAATCATGCTTAAATTTGCAAATAACAATTCTGTTGACTTTTTGAAACAAGCTTTGACTCGATAATTAACATAGTTAGAGTGGGAATCTGAAAATACCCTTTTAAGGGTTTGTTACCCACATAAATACCAACTTGTAGGTACCTTTAATTCGAGAAATGACTGAGAAAATTTCGTTTAATCACAAAGTCAAAGTGAAATTACGATGGTTTGACTTTTGCTTGAATAACTAAGCTAGAACGAATTTGAGGAGGTTATAAACACTTACAAGAGTCCTAATAAAGCTTAGAGACCACTAGAAGGTTGTCTTGATGTCCAGAGAGCTCCAGAGATGTTCTTGTGAATTTTAGAAGATGCAAGTGCTTGAATGTTACTACTTCAAGTCCTTTTTATGCTAACTTTGATCTCACATGGAGCTGCCACAAGAGTCTATGAGTGTTATGAGAAGTGTCTAAGTGCCCCTAGGTGCATGTAAACCCATTGGTGAGGCTCTGGAGTCGTATATAGCTGGAAACAATCGAGATCAGACCTGATAACTGGCATCTGCAGGTTGTTTGTCGCTGGTAACTCGTAGGCGGGCCGCGAAGAGCCCCTCGCGGGCCGCGTACAAGCGCATAACAGGTTAACATGTTTTCAACATTTACATTTCAGTCCTTGTCCTTTGTTACGTGGTTTTTCTTATTTTTCTTGCTCATTAGACCTTCAAATCTGATTTTTAAGGGCCTTGGGACATTTACAAATATGGTAAAGTCCTTGGTTAACTTTGTGCTTACCTGAAAAGTCACGAAATTCAACGTTAACGCATTTAACCCTTCGTCCACGGTTTTGATCATAACTTTCTCATACGATAACGAACTTGATGAAATTCTTACCACATATTCTAGTGAGTATATTTTATCATTACAAAGCTTCAGGTTTGCTAAAAGGTCACTCAGAGGTATACTTTCAACATGTTGACACTTTTAGCCCCCGTAGTTTGTAATTCCTCACTTTCTTTCATTTTCCGCTTTGTATGATCCATGATCTAATCGTTTAAGATTATAAACACCATGTAGGGTTATTTTAGAGCCTATTTATCCATTGTTGACACTTTGGACCCTTATAATCACATAGTTTCACTGTTTGTCAACTTTAGTCCCTCTAAAGTATGTTTTCACATATTCAAGGCCCATGACACGTGTCAAGACATTATTGGACGTAAATTTTCGAGGTGTTACATCCTCACCCCCTTAAAAGAAATCTCGACCTCGAGATTTACTGAAACAAATGAGGGTATTTTTCTTTCATCGTGGATTCTACCTCCCATGTGTATTCGGGACCTCTACGGGCATCCCATTTGACTTTGACAATAGGCACATGCTTCCTTCGAAGCTTCTTCACCTGTCGATCCTCAATCGACAACGGCTTCTCCACGAATTTCAAGCTCTCATCTATATGTACATCCGTATGCGGTATGACCAGTGATTCATCAGCGAAACACTTCTTCAGATTACAGATGTGAAAAACATTATGTATAGCACTAAGCTCTTCAGGCAAGTTTAACTTATAAGCAACTGACCCGACACGTTCGATAACCTCGAAAGGTCCTATGTATCTCGGGCTTAGCTTGCCTTTCTTACCAAATCACATCACCCCCTTCCAGGGTGATACTTTAAGCAATACCTTGTCACCTACTTCGAAGTGAAAAAACTTACGCTTTGGATCCGCATAAGTTTTCTGCCTATCCTTGGCAGCTTTCAGGCGATCGCGAATCTGGACAATCTTGTCCGTTGTTTCAAAAACCAAATCTGGTCCTGATAATTGAACGTCTCCTACTTCTTCCCAACAGATGGGTGTTCTGCATTTTCTACCATATAATGCCTAAAAAGGCGCAGCCTTAATACTAGTATGGTAGCTATTGTTATAGGAGAACTCGACCAATGGCAGATGCTTATCCCAACTGCCACCTAAATCAATCACACATGCACGAAGCATGTCTTCTAACGTTTGGATGGTACGCTCACTCTGTCCGTCTGTCTGTGGGTGGTAAGCCGTACTAAAATTCAAGCGCGTGCCCTAAGACTGTTGGAAACTTTTCCAAAAATGAGAGGTGTATCTCGTCTCTCTATCCGAGATAATTGACAATGGTACACCATGTAGAGCTACGATTTTATCTACGTACAATTGAGCTAACATGTCTGAGCTGTAAGTTTCCTTGATGGGTAGGAAATGTGCTGACTTCGTCAGTCTATCCACTATGACCCATATAGTATCATTTCCCTTCCTCGTCTTTGGAAACTTGGTGATGAAATCCATCGTCACCATCTCCCACTTCCATGTGGGAATTTCAGGTTGTTGTAATAAACCTGACGGCTTCTGGTGTTCCGCTTTGACTTGCGCACAAGTCAAACATTTAGCTACATAAGCAGCTACAGACTTTTTCAAACCAATCCACCAGTAGTTTGCCTTTAGATCCTGGTACATCTTGTCAGCTCCAGGATGAACAGAATATTTGGAACTGTGGGCTTCCTGGAGGATAACATCCCGAAGTCCTCCATAAACTGGAACCCATATTCGTCCATTCAATCTTAGCATTCCGTCTTTGTCATGGGATAACTGCTCCTCAGTTACTCCCAGTTTTTCTTCAGGATAGTTAGCTTCCAGCACAGCTTCTTTCTGTGCTGCTAGCACCCTTTCGTTCAAACTATTCCTTATTTCAATGCGCTTAGCATTGATTCTTATCGGCTTTACTCTTTCTTTTCTGCTCAAGGCGTCAGCAACTACATTTGCCTTGCCTGGATGGTATTTTATCTCACAATCATAATCATTTAAAGTTTCCATCCATCGTCTTTGTCGCATGTTCAAGTCCTTCTGATTGAACAAATGTTGAAGGCTCTTGTGATCTGAATAGATCACACACTTGGTTCCATATAAGTAATGCCTCCATAGTTTCAATGCAAATACAACGGCACCCAGCTCCAAGTCGTGGGTGGTGTAGTTCTTCTCGTGTACCTTTAATTGTCTTGAAGCGTAGGCAATGACCTTGCCTTTTTGCATGAGTACACAGCCCATACCAGTGTGGGATGCATCACAATACACCACAAATTCTTCTATACCATCGGGCAATGTTAACACTGGTGCATTGCTCAACTTTTTCTTCAAAATGTCAAAGGATTCCTGCTGCTTAGGGCCCCAATCAAACTTAACTTTCTTTCGTGTCAACGAAGTTAGGGGCGCAGCAATCCTTGAAAAGTTTTCGATAAAACGCCTATAATATCCTGCTAACCCCAGGAAGCTGCGAATCTCAGTAGGTGTCTTCGGCTCTTGCCAATTCATAACTGCTTCTACCTTAGCGGGATCCACTTGGATACCACGCTCATTTACCACATGTCCAAGGAATTGGACTTCCCGAAGCCAAAATTCGCACTTCGAAAATTTGGTGTAGAGTTTCTCATGATGTAGAAGTTTGAGAATACAACGAAGGTGTTTCTCGTGGTCAGCTTGGTTCTTCGAATAAATGAGGATGTCGTCAATAAAGACGATGACGAATTTGTCCAAGTAAGGCTTGCAGACGCGATTCATGAGATCCATGAATGCGGCCGGTGCGTTAGTGAGCCCAAAAGGCATCACTAGGAACTCGTAATGACCATAACGAGTCCTAAATGCAGTCTTGTGCACATCTTCATCCTTGACCCTCAACTGATGATAGCCTGACCTCAAGTCGATCTTAGAAAAGTAGCTTGCCCCTTGTAACTGATCGAACAGATCGTCGATCCTGGGCAAAGGATACCTATTCTTGATAGTGACTTTTTTAAGCTCACGGTAATCGATGCACAGACGCATTGACCCATCCTTCTTTTTGACAAACAATATCGGCGCTCCCCAAGGAGACGAACTAGGTCTAATAAAACCTTTGGCTAGCAGATCATCTAACTGCGTCCTTAACTCCTTCATCTCCGTTGGTGCTAACCTATAAGGTGCTCTCGCTACTGGTGCTGCACCCGAAATGATGTCGATTCGGAATTCCACTTGCCTATCCGGTGGTAAACCAGGTAGTTCTTCGGGAAAAACTTCAGGATATTCCGAAATGACAAGGATGTCTTCAATCTTAGGCTTTGGCTCGTCCATAGTAACTTGTGCCATATAAATGACACAGCCCTTTTGCAGACATCTGGATGCCTTAAGCATAGACACTTGCTCAGGCAATCCATGCTGGGTATCTCCTTGGATGGTGAGTGACTCACCAGACGGAGTTTTGACTACCACTTGCTTTCTATTGCACATAATATGGCCTTGGTTATGCGATAACCAATCCATGCCTAACACAATGTCAAAGCCGGCTAGCTTAAAGGGAAGTAAGGACATAGGAAATGAGTGATTCCTAATGGATATAACACATCCATCTAAAACAGTCGAGGCGGTTTCTATGGT